>VZTR01000738.1:76790-116507 GCA_013400775.1 Chaetops frenatus
GGGGGAAAAAGAAGACAAGCATGCCATTTGGGATTGACAGGAAGGAAAGACTTACAGCTCTCTTAAGCTTCCTATCATTTTGAGCTGAGTCTCAGAGCACTGAAAAGCAGAAGGTTGAAAAATATATATGTGATATTAGCTATGAGTCATATTTCCCAGATGAGTGTCAGTTTTAAGATTCATTGCTCCAATAGTCCAACAGTCACCTTCATGTAGTGTTATTTGAAATCCGATAGAATGGGAAAAAGATTTGATGATTTATTTTTATTTTTAAACTAACTCTCACCCCAAGGGGCTGATTTTCTCTGAGTCCTACTCCAGTATTCCACAGAGATTCAAAAAACACAGAGCAACTTGTTTACTTAGCAGCAAGAATGCAAAAATATGGTCCTTTTGAAAAGTTCTAGGCTCATTCTGCACCTTGTACTGTTCTAATGAAAACAGTTTACGTGCCCTGTACCTTGAAAAAGGCAGGCACCTTAATGAAATGCTTTCATAAACTGTTGTCCTTTTTAAAGTAATTTTCATTCCAAATAAGGAATCATATACAAAAGCAGTATTCTGAGTATAGTTAATTATTACAGCAATTTATTCTGACTACTTAATTGCAGTGTCTTCATACTTCATGTTTTTTGGTTGATTTGGTGGGGTTTTTTCTTATCATGTTTGGCCAATTTTATTGTATTTTTCTTTGGTTTAATAATCCTCTAGACTACAAGGATTGTTGCAATAGAAATACATCATCTGCGCAGCGCATTGCTGTTTTCCTTTGTTCCCCATTCAATGATATGCTATCTTATCAATCATGTTCTGGGAAGAGATCTGTGCTTTGACTCCTCCCTCATCCTGAAGAATGAATGAGGCTTTTGTAGGAGTAAAATCTAATGGGCCTGTCACTCAGGAAAAAACCTACTGTCATACAATTTTACACTTGCAGACTTTCTACAATGGTATATTTCTTTGCTTTCATAATACTCTGTAAGCAGAGTACAGCTGGTACCTCAACTCCAGCTGTGCTGTGGAGGTCTTTTCTCTAAATTTCCATCCGTGGTGCTGCAGGTGATCCTAGAAGTATTACCAGAAAGAAGGACAATAGCATCACAGGGAAGCAGTGGAAACAAGGACAGAATTTCTTTTGCTGGAGAATGAGGAAGATACTAGAGGATAAAATATGATGCACCTTTTTATTATTATTATTATTTTGCTTTTTTGCCTTTTTCTTTTTTTAATAAGAAAAGGAAATGCTATTCTTTAAATACTATATACATAGTGTGTGTATTGGACTGTACTCTTCCTTCAGTCAGCTCTCATCTTCTAGTTTCCCATTTAGCACAATTCCTTTTCAAATTCCTCTGGGAGTAGGCTGTTTCACTTACGGTAGACTCCATTTCCTTTATGATCTATGTATCTAGACTTCAGGTAAGATAAGAGCCTTAGCTTTTCAAATTATTTGGAACAGGATGGTTTCTTCATGCACCTTAAAAAGTATCTTGTGCTCCTAGGCAGTCTCAACTAAAACTCAGGTTATTCTGGTAACACTTGGCAAATACAGCAGAAGAAAAAACAGTGTTCAGGAACAGCAAATCAAAATGGATAGGATTTTACAGGAAAATGTTTCACAATATGTACATTAAAGATGTAAAAAGGTAAAGGAATTAACAGGAGATGGAAATCAAATTGCATAAGTAGATATCTGAAAAATCATCACTTATTAAGAAAAATTTTAAATCCTTATTTTCTTTTGAACTTAAGATCTGTTAACAAAAAAAAAAAAAANAAGAAATTTTAATATAGCAGTCTTGAGACTAGGGAGAGATTTCCTTGTTCCCATGACTCCAATGAATTTATGTGATATATATCACCTCATTGTTTTTAAATTAAGAATTTATGGACAATGAATGAAGTATTGAAATCTAGAAAAGGACAATGACTTCTTCCTAGGAGTGGCAATACTTTGGAGATATTGTACTGTCAAAACCCTCAACAAAATTCTTTTTCAAAGTATTTTCTTCAATGGCTGTATTTCAAATGACTGTGATGAAATTCAAAGTCACTGCCAAGGAGCATCTGGGATAGGTAGTGTCTCTGTAAATTTTCTAGTACCTTGCAGAAAAATTCTATCTTGTGTCCTGTCTTTCTGTACCAAAACTGAAAGGGGCATATTATTAGCCTTATGCACTGGTTTATCAAAATTGATTTCACATTTGTCTCTCTGCATGTACTTAAGTTAGTTTCAATGTTTTTTAAAGCAGGTTTTTGTTTTTTTTTTTCCTGGGAAGTTACTGAATGCATCTAAACCTATTTAAGGGAGTGTTAAACCAGTTTAAATTGAGAGTGCACTACTTTTAACTAGATTAATTTAAGATTGACCTACTTGCACAAGTGCAGCTTTTTAAAACAGGGCAAGATTTAGAAGTAGTGCTTGGGGAAACAAGGATTTCTTGGGAGCTTAATTTCAAGCACATTAGACATTATATGAAATGTACAAATTACTGGATAAAATGTGACCACAATACTGTGTCTTCTAGCAGCAAAAAATATTTGGCAAAAACTAAGTGTAAACACAGTAGATCAGTAGTGGTAATTTCATACTGTTATCTTCATATCAGCAAGAGAAAGAGAAGTCAAACTGAGATACATTATTTTTTACCTCTGTAGCAAATTTACCAAGGTAGATAGTGTACCATAATAAAATTCTGCAGAAAACAGTTCTGCCATCAAAGAACATATGATAAATAATAAAGGAAACTCCACTGAAGAAGTAATACATGGTTTTAGTGTACAGTGACATGTAAGGAGAATATTACTGCAGAGTATTTACATACATGTGGGATATTTGTAACTTGTGTATACATAAAACTCCATCTTTGGGAAAACAAACTCAAACATTCAAGAATTCAGTTTTGTTTATTTTTTTTTAACTCTCCAGTATTCAAAAAATTATTCAAGTTTGCAGGCAGTAACAAGAAAACAAGCAAAGAAACCTGTCACTTTGTACCATGCTGTTTGTAGATTGCCAAGTAAAAGCTTCTTGGACCTGATGCAAATACAGTGTCTTGTGTAATGTACTTGGGCTCCAGTTAGTGTGTAGATTCTGCTGTGGGCACTGTGCTGGCAGCCAAGAAAAATTTATGAAAATCCTGATCTCTGAACTGCATAGATCAACTTGTAGTAAATTTCTTTTGGCTGCCAGTGTGGTTGACACAGTGCAGGAGATATATGCTGCTGGAAATGTGAACCAGTGGAGTTGTGAAAACCATCTCCTAAGGGAGCTCTGTGTCTTGAACAGTGCTCATGCTGTGGCTTGGTATAAAGGAAGCCAAGCATTTCAGATCAAAGGAAGCTCTGTATTACAATGTTAACATGGCTTTAATTTCATAAATCATAGTGCTCTTAATTGATTATGTATGTTTTTAATAAGCAATTATCAACATCAAATTTGATCTGTAACCAAGCAGTGTGACCTTCCAGTTCTCACATGTTTATTTTCTAGTTCTGCACTAGGATAACTATGTAAAAGACTAATATCTTATTTGAATTTCTATTTTATAGTACTTGTGGATGTGCTTGTAAACAGAGAATTGCAAACATGGCTTCAGATCAAAGGTTATCCTACAAAATATCCTATCTCCAGTTAATAGCTGTTAACAGATACCTAAGGAAGAGAATAAGAGCAGGGTAAACATATGGCAATAAAACCCCAGCATATTCCCTCTTAGCTTCCAGTAATCTGTGGCTCATTGAATTTCTGAGGCACAGGCCATATTTTTGTGTTTAGTAGCCTATGAGGGATTTCCTTTCATTAATCAGTGTAATCTCTTTTTGAACTCATGTAAGCATTTGGTATCCACAACATCCTGTGACAATATGTCCTGTAGTTTAAGCAGATGTGAAATACTACTTCTTTCTGATTTTTTTTTGGCCATATGCATGCTCGTATTGTAAGGAAGTAATTTCCTAATAATTTTATCTATTCTATTCATATTTTATGGATCTTTGTCATATCTTGTTTACAGGATAAAGAGACCAAGACAATTGAATTGCAGCCTTGTTTATATATAATTATAAGGTTAAGGAAGTACAGTTTCCATTTTAAATTGAAACTATTTGAGTGCAAAATGAGAGAATCAGCAATATTATAAAAGTTGACAAAACCCAACTATTGCATTTATAATGTTACACAATTCTGAAGATGCCAGGAGAATATTTCAAAGAGCTTTGCAAGTTGTGAGCATACAGAATAACAATTGATTCTTTTAATTTCATCATTTTCCCTTAAATCCAATTTAATTCAGGAATAAATTAACCCAAATAATACTTTCTCTCACTAAACCACAACGTTTTCCATATTTAAAAATAATCCAGTCCTTCCCTTATCGGTAAGTGCATTTTATGCGGATAGAACATCCCCTGTCCTCAAACTTTCCAAACCTTCCTGGATTATACTTGCTGATATGCACCTGTCCCATATCCAGTCACTCCCAGATCGTACCTAAAATCTTAACTCTCCGATATCCAGTGTCTGATGCATAAAATCTATCCTTGAAAATGTTCTCATGGTATGCAAAGCTGCACTCAAGAATAGAAAGATCCTTTTCAGCAATTGAAGAGATGGGAAATGATAAAAAAAATCATAAATGGCCATGGCTGCTTGTGAGGACTCAGTCATTGGACATAAGACTGTGCAGATAGAAGAGGATTTGTTTGCTGAACCCCATCTACTGGCTGGAAGCCAGATGATGGAAAATGTTAACTGTTGGCAAGGTACTGATCTCATTTTTATAATTTTTGGGGGGGATTTTACTTTCATGGAACACCCTTTTGGCTTTAAGTAAAGCACTTCATTTGCATGTTGTTAAAAGGGAAATCTGTTTAAAACTGGCAGTCAGTGAAAGCAGTCTTGTGATGAATCCAGCCCCATGTTCTAGATGTTTGTTTGACTAGATGCTTTTAGTACATCCCAGGGGCTCTCAGCATGCAATATCACACTCTCAGCTTCCTTCTCAGCCTAGCATTTCTATATGCCCTATTATGCAAACTGAAAGAGAGGCTAAGGAATATGTTAAGAGAATTGACTTTGTGATATTCGTAATTAAAGCAGTGGCATTGTAGACTAAGCTGCACATCTTACATAACGCTTTTTATGTCTATAGAAGCAAGGTGATATTTAAACTGTAGCTTAATTCCCAGAGACAGTCCTGATGCAGGTTGCAAACCAAAAAGGTAGCACAGCTCGAGCCACTAAATTGCATATTGCTTCCATCGTGGCGTAGGTAAACACAGATCATTGCAAGACTTTGTGGAGTAGTAGGGGAAGTTGCAAACTAAGCTACCCATGCAAACTGCAAGTGGAGGTTATTTCCCACACACCAGGGCCAGCAGAACTTGCTTGCTTGCGTTTGCCATCTGCCTCAGTTTGCAATCAGTCGGCCTATCTTAAACTGCTAATGAAAAGTGTTAAAGAGGATCTGGCTGGCTTTGCTTGGAAATAAATGAGGAAAGTTCACATTGTCTGTTACATCGACTTTGCTGCCAAGGAAACATCTAGCTGATAGGCAGCATGGGTCCTTGCAGACAATTTTGGCAGCACTTGCACCTCCAGTCACTGAAAAAAACCCTGCTTCTTTTTTTCTTTTTTTCTTTTTTCTTTTTAATTTTAAGGATGTCTTTGTCTCAAACAACTGTTTATGCACCAATGAAATCAAGTTTATCTCCCAAATTGGATTAATTTAATCAGACATTCATATTAGTATATTAGGAGAACTGAGTTTACGTGGGGAAATTTAGTTGAAAAATATGTAATTTGCTTGAAAAATGTTTGTTAAAGTGATTAATAAGTTGAGACTAACAGAATTGGAATTTTTGGCTTCTTTTTCTTTTATTGTCTTTCTCATTTTCCCCCTGCAGTATATGAGAAAAGAGCATTGGGAACCCATTTTTTGTTTAGGCAAACAGATTTATTTCAAGTGAGTCCAAACACAAAATGTGGCCCAGCCCCTTCATGTTTGTATGACTCCACAACCTCACACACAAAAAACCTCCTAACACTACATACAAAACAAATAAACAAATAAATAAATACTCCTAACTTAATCTTTCCTCTTTTTAGAAAAAAGCTGAGCAGATTTTGAGTACTGAATCTGAGAGCTTCACGTAATTTTTGCATGTTTCAGAAAGTTTTGGAGAATGGGGAAAAAAGAAAAAAAAAATAACATGTTCCAGTGTTTTTAGTCTTATCCTCTATGCATTTTTATAAGTGTTTACTATCAGACTACAAAAAGGCAATATTTCTTAAAAATGTATGATACAAACATTAGTTTTATAGTAATAAAACATTTAATTAAACATTTATAGTAATAAAAATAATGCTAATAGTAGAGAAATTGCCTTATGAGCTATGAGATTTCACACCAGAGACTGAATTTCAGATTCTTGAAAGATTATTTGCTATCTCAAACATGTTGAGGGGAAAAAAGAAAAAAAAAAAAAAAGAAAAAAAAAAAAAAAAAAAGACAAAGGAAAAATTCCTTTTTTTTTTCACAAAAAACAAAANAGAGAGCTAGTGAAAATTCCCTTTATTTTTGCAAATAAGTCAAAAAACAGTTTACAACTAAAAAATCAGCTAATAAATGAATATCTTGAAATTTCTTTTTCTTTTCAGTCTTGTCTCCTAGTAGCAGTAATTTAGGAAAGAGGCATTATCTATGAGCCTAAAATTCTCCCTTTAGAAAGAAAGTGACGTTTCAGTCATTTAAAGCAGGCATCAGGCTTAGCATTCCAACTCCCATGTGATCCAGGGTTCCTCAAATCTCTATTTGTTGCTAGGGCCACTTAATGGAGACTTTTTATTCAAGGCAGCAGATTTAGCAAATACCGAAAATACTGTATAGAATATTATTACTGCATTGCCATCTCATTTCCCCTGCCTTTTTAGGGGCAAACAGAATCTGAAAAATTGTGTTGCCAATTAATATGGATGTTGTCATGGTTTCCTGAGAGAATGAGACAAGAATTTTTCAGCAATTAAATATTTAATTACATATTTATTTATTTATTAAGTAGAAATGTAATGAATGTTGAAAAAGTAGAGATATACATAGAATATAAGATAATGCTATATCTGAATTTTAAGAATGGTATATGATTAACTAATGAAAGAATACTACAATATTAGTCTTCTAAAGTGTAGAGTATAATTTGTGCTTTTCCTGACAATTCTTCACTTCAAAATGCCCAAACCATATGTTCTTGAGGCTAAAATGGTTTTAATCTATATTTAGACTTCTTCCTAACTGTTGGGATTTCAAAAAAGTGCTGAGCAGCTAACACCAATAGCTGGAAACATATATGGCTAAAACATCAGGTTGTGAAAAAAGATGAAAGCATAAAAATATTTAAAAACCACAAATAAGTTAAAAGAACAAAATTTTTTTTGCAAAATATTTTTTTTTTGTTTTGTTTTGTTTGGTTTTTTTTTTTTTTTTCCTAGTGGGCAGATTTAAGTCTCTCCTTAAAGTCAGTCTATGATAAGTACTTCCTGTGCTTGTACTTGTATCACTTAAGTCCATATCCTGTACTTCTATAATTAATGTTTTGCCAGTGACTTAAATGAAAATACCTAAGTCAAAAGCCAGAAGACTTGAGGGGGTGGAATTAATCTGACCATATGTTGATGTTGATATCTCAGTTAATCTCATAGAGTCCCTTTAGAGTTTTAGGAGAGATATATTGCCTTCCTGGGTAAGGTTTGTTTCATGCTGAAGTAGGTGTCTAAAACAAACGAGATGAATCATGTTCTGAAGTACCTGTTTTTCACCTCTTGCTGTGAGAGGTGCAGGTAGAGACATTTGTGTTAGTGTTGAGTAGCTAGATAACTTCCACCAGTGATGTTGAATTGTGCCATTTCAGTTTAGAGGAGAACTGAAGTGATAAGGACTTCAAAATAGCAGCACCAACCAGGTTCAGAAGAAATCTGTCAGCCCCAGAGGTGGCTGTTTTGGGAGCAGTTCAGTATAGCAGTCAGGAAGTTGCAAGCATAGGCTGTTCCCTGCCCCTCTCAGTATGGCAGGACAAACCCTCATATAGGTCTGAATATTGTAACTCACAAGTGGGTTGCACCTCTGAAATTTTGAATGCACAGTTGGTAGTATGGTAATGTGTACTTTCAGTTTCCCATTTCTAAGAATCATACAGAGCACCTTTCTTGTAATGCAGTTTATAAACTGATACTATGTTTGTATGAGGAAATGGGATTACCACAGAATATTCAGGATGCTGAAGATCCAGTAGTGACATGGAATTAATGTTGTTAGCTGTGCTCCAACTAGTAGTGCTAGCAGAAGCAGCAAAAGTAGTAAGGCCTGAGCTTCAGGAAGAGATAGCAACTAAAATACATATACAATCAACAGTCACCCCTTATCTGGTTTCTGTTTTTGTTTTCACTTGTGACACTGGCAGGGCTGGCCATAGTGGCTTGCAGAGGTGCAGAGATGTAGTCCCAGCCTTCCTGAATGTGGGATGTTTTACAGCAGCTATGGAAAATTGTGTCCCCAGTGGCTCTGTGTTCAGATCTCTGCTTTCCCAGTAGGAAGCTCTGGTCACAGAACCATCAAACATGGAACCTCTGGCATTTTCCCTTCTTCCTGCTGGGCCCAACTGCTGTTGCCCCAGGCTGGGCTCCTGCTGAGCTCCTAACACAGAGAAGGGGAAGTGTGCCAGGATTGACTTCTCCCCTGGCCTACATTCTCATGTCCAATCTCTCCTGAAATTTGCCAGGGGCAATGAACTTCTGCCTTCATCTTCCTCTCTAGGCAAATTCTTGCATAGTCTTCCCTCTGCTGGTAGACCCAGGAGTCTGGCTTGGCTGCCTGACCACCTTGTCCTCTCCAGCACCCTTTGCTGTGCCCACTGCAATCTCTCATCCTGGAGGCTGCTGCTCCATGGCAGAGGCTCAGTCATCTCCATGCCAGCAAGTGCCAAGAGTCACTAGTGAAAACCGGCTGTATTCCCTGAGTTCTGGAGAGGCTTGCAGTGGTCTCTCTAGCTAAAGGAGCACACAGCTATATGGATATAGAATCCTAGGATCTTAGCAGCATATTCTCCAACAGATCAGAGCATTTCATATGAGTAAATTTTAACAAAGTAAGACCCTAGGTAGCAGATTTGTCTTTCTGTCACTTTCTCTGTATACACTTTCTCCCAGTTTGAAGTTATCTCAATTTCAAATATGGTGCACAGTTGGATCAGGTTTCCCTTTGAAGTGTGCAGACTTCTTAGAAAACTTGTCTTCTTTTCAGATCAGAGAACTTTTAATGATTTTTTTCTTCTAATCACTTTGCCAATTAGAATTCAAAATTCCCACTACTTTTTGTCAGCAGTTTAATGAAAAAGACCCAAACCATGGACAAATCCATCTTGACTTTTTTTTCTTAATGTGAATTTAAAAAGCAAAGTAACAGTGAAGGAAGAAATGTTAATATAAAAGCGTTATATATATATATATGTATACACAAACCACTATGCCACTGTTTAAAAACTCTCCAAATCCTATGTCAGTGTTAGGATACAATGGTACACTAAGAACAGTAACCTGGTTTTGATGGGTTTAATGTGAGCTAATTTAATTACTCCCAGTAGCTTACTGATACACGGTAAAAAATTTATCAAACAAAACTTTAGTCAACACAAGATTTACACATGAATTAAATGCCGTGTGCATTCAATTGTGGGGATTTCATTGATCTCTAGGACTTTTTCAGATTTCTAAAAGGTGGTGAGATGCTAGAACAGGTTGCCCAGGGGCATTGTGGATGTTCCATCCCTGGAAGTGTTTAAGGCCAGACTGGATGGGGCTCTGAGCAACCTGGTCTGGTGAAAGGTGTCCCTGCCTATGGCAGGAGGGTTGGAACTGAATGGTCTTCAAGGTCCCTTCCAACCCAAACCATTCAACTCGTCTGTGATTTCTGGCCCGTGACAGATTACATCTATTGTGAATATTTGCAGTATTACTTTGACCTTCCTTGTAGCATTTACAGATATTTCTTCATAGGAGGACACACAGCACATATGGGTAAATGAATAAAAATAAAACAAAAAAGAGCCACTATGTTAACAAACCAGCACTTTAGCTGAGTGGCTTAGAGACAAATTCTACCTTTTTTTTTTTTTNTTGAAGAAATAGTTTCTTTTTTTTTTTTTTTTTTTTTTTTTTTTTTTTTTTTTTTTTTTTTGTCAATTTTAGTATGGCCTCATTCACAATTAAAGTTCTTTTGCATCTCACCCAAAGTGCCACTTAGGAGTGTTAGATGTACATTGCCTTCACATGAATAATCCACAGGGACCAGATCATGGAGGATAGCTGAGAACTGTGTTATGCATACTGTTCTCATGTACATATCCAAATCTTCAATCCCAGCATGTGTTCATTTTAACAGCCTCAGAAAACAATTTTGAGTACTTCTCTCTCTTATTCATCCCACTAAGAAATAAAAACAGAAACAAAGAAAAGACAGGAAAGAGTGTAAATAGATAAAGCTGTTACGGTATTTGCAGCATTTGTAATATGAAGAGCTTTTCTAGCAAAATGCAAAATTCTTCCATTAAAATTCAAAATTGTTTAAGGTAGTTATTGTCCAAAGACAACCATGAAAACACCCAAAATAAAATTTTTCATTCTGTTTTATGACTCTATTACTAGTAGAATGAAAATGCCATTTGAGAATAATATGCAAATTCAGTGGTGGACCTGACTGATGAAGAAGTTGATCCCGGGAGCTAGAGATTCAACATAAATATAAGACTTTGTTTAGTTTTCTAGGTTTCCTGTCACACCAGGGTTTTCTCAAAGCATGAAATAAAGCCATAAGCATTATATTTTCAGAAGGAAGACATACCATCACATTGAAGCAAGCTCTCATGTCTTCTCTACCTCCCCTAGGATCATCTCTAGCTGCTTCTCTTGTCTCCGTTGGGGAAGTTGGTATTGATTCACTAGTCAGAATAGCTTGCAAATTTTTTTTAGCACTAGTGATTGAAACTGTGAGAAAAAATGGAAATATTTTTATATCCATGCTTTTTATAGAAAAAAAATTAAGAATACTTAAAGTAATTAATTCTGTCCTTTTCAAGCAATTTACTAAAAGTTGTAGAATGTGGTTGGTAACAGATCTTAAGTAGTAAGTCAGAAATTGTTGTCTTTCGCATGTCTTTGCCTTCTAAAGTACAGGCTGATATGTGTTATAAAAGAAAGGGGGCTCCTGACTTCTTCTAAATTATGCCCACAATATACAGAAACAGTAAAGCACTGCCAGGATGGACTTATAGGCTGCTAAACTCAAATGATCCCATCACATCTCACCAATGATCTGAGCCACCTGAAGACAGCCTTGCTCTATAGGAATAGGCCCTAGTCAAATTTCAAGCTAGCAATTTTAAATTTCACACTAATCTGTTCATCTTTTTAAAACAGAATAATTTATCAAAAATATACACATATGGGTGTAGGTACTCTAAGTTATAGACAGTGTAATTAGTACAGACTTTGTGTATAACAAACTGTCTGTACTTCCCGTTCTGTCTGTATATATATATATAAGTATGTACACATATATTTATATATATATATCTCAGCCTACTGGAAAGGAGTTTATTATGTGTGTTATGTATAATAGAGTGAAAGAAGATATTTTTATGTCACTGTATTTTGTCACAATGAAAAGGTCTAAATATATAGATACATTATCAAACAATGATTGTTTAAAATACAGTGAGTAAAAGTAGACATGCTAAATTCATATAGGGAGTGGATATGCTCTATATAATACATTTTCATTTAAAATGACAGGAAATTAGTTTTGTTCTGTATTTTTCAAAGGTGTTCCATCCATCTTTTAGCAAAACTCTCTTTCCAAAATAAACACCATGTTACCAAATTTTAGTGCCAATAACAGAAGTCTGAGATAATGTCAAGCAACTATATATGATTTCTTAGACTGGAAAATGTGGCATCTTTATTTGGGTAAGAGTATTCCTATGATTTATATTTAGGTCCATGTATACTCTCAATATAGCATATATATACATATATGCTGCTTATGTAAGTGCATACGTAATGTATATGCTCAGTTCTACTGACTGTTGAAGTAGCATCTTCAAAATTCTGTCCTATCTGGAAAGAATAATAATAACAAAGATAAAACTCCTTTTTTTTTTTTTTTTTTTTTTTTTTTTTTCTCTATGCTATGTAGTGTAAGAATCTTACTCTACAGTTTTTAGCATTTTGGCTGTTTGGATGCATCAGGTGGTACAAATGAACAGAATAATGAAAATGCAAATTCTGTGTACATCAAACAGAAAGTGATGGGTATTTTGTGTGTGTGTAATATTTCTGATTAATTTAAGTTTGCCTTTGAGATACTGTCTTGTTGGTAATAGGACTATAATAGAAGTCTTGTGCAGATTTACATTTCAGTTCGATATGAATTTAATTAGAAAAAATCTATCTAAATCACATGAAAAATGAAATAAAATAGTATTTGGAAGAAAGAGTGTATGTCTACATATAAAACATCTTTGTATTTTTTCAGTTTATAATTTGAAATTCAGTTTCTAGGGTTTCTTTTTCTTTTTTCAGGATGGAAATGTCTTCAAAATTTAGGTCACATGTTAAGTATTTGGTTCTTGCTTTTATAAATTGAGCTAACATACCATTTACAGTGGAAATTAATATCTTCAGAACTAGGTTTTCTTAATAGCTTACTGTGGACAAAAATATTAGCTTTGTTTATCTGTAGATTTGAGAAATAGTGTATACATCAGCTACAGGGAAAGGCTTCCCCATATAACATGCTCCACACTGCTGGCTGTTGAATTTTTTATATATTAATACATATTTATATTCTGGAATTTGGGCAGGGTTTGTAAAGTCAGGCAGATTTAGTGCCTAAAATAGTTTATAGCCTCAGAGAAAAGTGTCAGTATAAAAATAATAATTTTTTCTTAGTTCTTTACACACAGTATCATTTTTTCTTCCCTTGTGAAATCAAACTTGAGATAAAATAAGAAAAACAATCACAAACTTTTTGAGCTTACAGCCATACTATTCCAGATTTCCATGCTAATAGGGAACACAATAATAGAGACACACAAGTTTTGGACTTGTGAAATATATTTTCTAATATTTTTCCACTACTCTGTGGATACAAGATGTAACTGAGACTATCACAATGAATATTCACCATTGTATATCCTTCAGTGGCAATTTTTGCTTTAGAAAATCACTGTAGTCATACACATTTTAACTCTGTTGACTTGTTAAAGTTCATGATGGTGCTTCATTTTGCCATGTGGACTGAAATATGTCCTACTTGGATAATGTATACTGAAATATAGAATCACTGGGGACTCTCTCCTGCAATGGTGGTGATTGAAAATGTAAAAACTACCCAGTAGTAATAGGATAACAAAGCTAGCCTGAGTGAATATGAATGCCCACTTGTTTTTACACTGCTTCAACTTATTCTGAGCACTGGACAAGGAACTGAAGGTGGGCTAGTATCAACCTTGCAGTCACAAGTACACTTCTGTGCAGCCTTGAGAAAAAGAACAAGACTTACAGAAGGTTGTCTTTCTGCACTCTCAGGAGTTTTTTACAGTACCATTGAGGTACTCAGGGCAAGTCTACTCCCTAAAGCAAAGAGGCACTGGATAATTATTGCCTAATTGGAGAAGTCTAATCATATCCAAAGCAAAAACTATGGAAACTAGGATAATAATAAGGCCCTACCTGTACTGGACTCAGACAGCTCATCTTGGGCTGGTTTAAACCTGAGTTTCAATTGCACTAAGTTATTTGGGTCAGTTTAAATTCAGGATGCCCTGGAGACAATCATGACTCTTGATGGAAATTGTTATGAATAATGGGGCTATTTGACTACAAGTAGAAAATATGTTCCCTGTTAAATCATTGTTACCCCAGGCAAGAATATTATTCTCCCAGCTCTTTCCTGTGACCTTCTCCCTTCCCCCTTATTCTTTTGCTCAAGGGCTGTTCTGCCTTTGCCACACTTAATGGCTCCCCTGATGGCTACAAGATGCATTGCATGGGATGGAAATAAAGACTAACTCCAGAGGGGCAGTCAGACATTGAATGTAATGTTTGGGGGTTTTTTGTTTTATTTTGTTTTGTTTTGTTTTGTTGGTAGGATTTTTTTTTGATTTTTTTTTTTTTTTACTTCTTTCTTTACATAATCTCCTCTATCCAAAAGATGAAAGGAGAAACAGCCGGCCCCTGCATAATATCTGTTGTCTGATATAGTTTCACTGTCACTTACAAGTACTACTTTAAAAGTGCTCTACCATATGCTCATTATCTGTTATTCTGGAAAGAAGATATGCCAGTAGCTGAAAGTCAGTTTTATTTATTTCCCTGTTGCTGTGTATTTCACGTCTTTCAGATCAACATGGAACAAAACATAGAAATTCCTGGAAATCTGTAAGGGGACTCAATAAGGACTGAAAACCAAAGGAAGTATTGATTCTTCATGTATTGCATAACTGGCACAAATAGAAGTAGTAGACACTTTCAAGACTGTTTTTTAGCTGGATTCTAGAAATTTTAGAAATGATAAGAAGTTAACTTCCCAGACCTCCTGCCTCAAACGGTAGAGGTAAAATATGTAGAGCAGTCTGTCATCTACTGATTGTAATGAGCCTAATGATAGTGACAGAATAAATACTATTAATTCAAAACTATTGGAAAATAGTTCAGTAAATAATTTGGCCAACTTGTTAGTGCATTTTTTAATATAAGATTTAGACTAGTTAATAGTCTTAATTATGATGTAGGAAGCATGAGTATAGGAGGGAAATTTTCTTTCAAAATGTCTGAAAAGCAAAGAAGGTTGCTTCTTAAATATTTGAGTTAATACCAGGGAAAGAAATTTTAAATTCTAATAAACCTAGTTTAGAACATTCACAAAACTCAGAAAAGAGTTGAAACATAATGTGAGACTTTTCACCATATTATGAAAGCTGTAGTGCAGTAACATGTTTTATTTTCTGTCTTTCCATCTTGAACCTATGATTATTTAAAATTACATTAATTATTCTATTACAAGTGAAGAATGAAAACCTTTACAAAGTTCCTTCTGTACATCCCTTCCTATGCTGAGGTTAGCTACGGAAGCTGTGGATAATTCATATGAGATGATGTCAAGATCAGGTTTTTCTGCATATAGAAGGCCAGATTCAGATACCAAGAGAATTTGTCATCAGGACAGTCAAGCTTAGCAAACCTATTGAAACTACGCATTGAGAATCTGCTTTACTATAGAAAAAACTACATTTAAGAAAAATATTGTCATAAAACATTTCATCTGGAAATCAGGTAATTATAAATGATGGGATGAACTAATTTCTAAAAGGACATTATGTCACATTAATTTTTGAAAGATGTGATTTTTTTTCCACAGTTTTATTGAATAGAAGATCAAGAAAATTCAGTTGTCATATTTTCAAATTAAGAATGAGAAATTATGAGAAGACTGAACTAAGCACATAGTTTGTTACTTGTGTGTTTTCATGATTTCATTCGAACATTTGTTTTACAAACATCAACATGGCTTCATACATCCTGAAGGCATCTGCTGCCAAGTGTTTCCACTTTCATATGTACTTTGGATAAAGTTTTGTGTCAACAAAATATTGTGTCAACAAGAGGAAATGCTTGAGAAATTGAAATACTGTCAACTATGTCCTCAAAGTTCTGTAATGTGTATACATGTAATTTTGTTGCTGATACAACTTAATATTATTACTAATGACATTTTAAAAGTACTTCCAGATCAAGTTCCAGCAGTGGAAAATAACTGTCTATCTCCAAAGAATCTACAGATTATAGGATAAGAGTTAAAGTTGAGACTTTTTTTTTCATATTCACAACCAATATACAATTATTAGGCCACAGCATAGGCTTTTCATTATTTATACCTCTCTTCAAACAAGAAACTACTTACTATAGGTGGCATCAGTTTCACATGAGTCCAGAAATTAAAAATTAGATGGTCAGCATAGGTTGCTAATCTAGAGTACTTCTCCTGTCAGTGGGATAAGATCACACTTCTGGAGGATGGTTCTTCCATTCCTAGGTGGTGAAATGAGCAATATTCTGAATGTAATCCTTTTCAGATTACTGGAATCTTTCTCCTGATGTTAAACATTTTTCCAAAGTCTCATTTTTGTGATAGGTTAAGTACGGCAGATTCTGTGTGATAGATTCATAGAAAGATATGCAGAAAGAAATCTTAGATGAGCAAAAGTAGACAAAATTAATACAATAGAGGTTCAGCTCTGAAACTTTTTTTCAGAAAAGATCCCATTGGCTTTGATTTGTGTTTTCTTCAGAAGATTACCATAGTTCTACTGCCAAATCTTCCAGTTATTTCTAGTACCCTTTAATAAAAAATTTAAATGTGCTTTTCAGAAGAAAATAACAAATGTGTTAAACTGGTCTATAACAAGAGTGCATGGTTTTGGAGTTTTTCTTTAGTCCTAAAAAAGTAAAAATTTCTAATATTTAAATAAACAACTACAGTTATTACAGGGAATTGCACAGTGAAATATATTAGGACATCTACTTTCCTCGTTAGAAGTTCAGTTATGGTGATTCAGAAATGGACAATATCTACATATAATCAGCAGGGGTCTGATTACAAGTGTTCAGATGACTAAGTGCCCTGTCGGATTTGACCTACATAAGTAGTCTTCAGTTTGTGAAGTTTACCAAACAAAGCCAGGATGTTTTCCTTTTGGAAACTATGTCATGATAAAAGCATTTTTATTTGGGTTCATGGCAACATCAGCTTCAAGTCATAAATTGCACAAAAGCCTAGATATGAGCTATGACACTTGAACCGTACACTTACTATGTGTATCAATTAAAAAGGTTTATGTTTATGATGACTGTAAGAGTATCTTATAGCATAATGGTTTCCTTTTTAGGAAAACAAGGAAATCAAAAAGGAACAAAAAAATAAAAGGAAATGTACTGGTTTAGGTCAAATTTGGGAGGAAACTTCGGAAAGGGGTCCCTCTAGAAAGGCAGATCCAAGCCACCCCTCCCCCATCTGGTTTGGGAAATAAATATCCTTGGATAAAAGTGGAAAAAACTATTTATTTAACAAAACAAAGCACCCACAAGCATCAAGAATGAACAATCTACACAATAAAACCCTCTTGCCATTCTGACGAGATGGCAAATTCAGAAAAAGTTCTTTTCCATGGGTATGTCCTCGTCTTTTCTCTCCGTCTCAGTCTCTCCTAGGCCCAAGTCTCTCTCCCCCTCTCCCCCTGAGGCCTGGGCCCGGTGTCCCGGCTGCAGTGCAGCTTTGGGGAGACCCCCTGAGCAGTGGTCCTGATGCTCCCGGATCGAACAATATCAGAACAGTCCCAAAAACCTTTGGATTCAGCTAATTAAAAATAAAAACCGACCAAAAAGCAAAAGAGGAAAAAATAAAACAAAGGAGAACTCTCGCTGCCTGTGCAGACAATGCACAGAGTCCAGCAGAAGTCTGTGCTGAAGGTGTTGTCTTTATATTTTGAAAACAATTCCCTCCGATGGTCCAGTGTTCGCTCTCAGATCCAGCCTTAAAGGCACAATATTTATTTCTTATTATTTCTGAACTAAACAGATGAATGGGAATAAAAGTATCATAGAGTCAGCCTAGGACAGGAAACAAGGATATTGTGCCTTTTCTGCCACAATATCTTTGATATTCTTGATGATCCATTAATTACTACTCATTACCTTGTAAAACTCAAATGCAGTGAAAACATCTTGCACCTGCAGTGTCCTCCATGTGTGGTAGGTTTTTTTGTTTCTATGTTTGTGGATTCAAAGGTCTTTTTCCTTCTCTTCACAGGAAACGATCTCTTTCTAGTTGCAGTGCATGAACTTGGACATGCTCTGGGCTTGGAGCACTCTAATGATCCCACTGCAATCATGGCTCCATTTTACCAATATATGGAAACTGACAACTTCAAACTACCTAATGACGATTTACAGGGAATCCAGAAGATATACGGTATGTCATGTTCTCATCAGACAACACAAGATTTTCAGTTTAAAATGCCTTTGAGATCCTCCTGTCCAAATCACCTCTCCAAAAAGTTCATTAAAGTGCACTTCAACAGTTGCTAAGCCAGAGTCTCTATGTGAGTAAAACATCCAAAGGTTTTGAGGACATTCTTACTTTGTTTCTCACCCTTCACAACTTATATTCAAATTTGCACTCATCTGAAATAGTAATTTTAAATGTTTTAAAAATCCATAGAGAAAATACATGCAAAAGGATTCCAAACTATGAAAATATTAAGAAATGCAGGCCTTTAACTATAATGAGATTATTTACACAGATGTCTAAGTTCATGTAACTGGATTAATTGATTGCTTCTCTGTTTAGCAGTTATAGTACAGAAAATTCCCCTCAAAATCTTAGGTCCCAAAAACACCCTTTCTTATGATAAATATAGCAAGTTGATCTCAAAATAATTTATCACCAGCCCTTACAGAGTGTAAAGAAGGGACTACTTCTTTCAAATATGTTCATTTAGGGTTTTTATGGCCTAATATAAAGTACATGTGATGCAAATAAACTCTGCATTTAACAAGGCAATTGATTTTTTTTTTTTTAAAGTCAAAGCAATAACATAATTGTGATTATGGGTTGACTGTAACACTAACTCACATATTATCCCTTAAATTTCCGAAGACATTGTTTTGGTTTTGGTTTTAATGACTTTGATTCTGCTGGTAAATGTTAAATATTCTTTTTTTTCTTTCTTTCTTTAAAGATATGTTTTATTTTTAGAATTGAAAAATCTGTCATATCTCTGGGTAAATGCTCTGTATTCAGTGCATGTAATTTGAAATTGCCTTGCTTAATATTCCCTAATTAAATCTGCCTTGGATTAAATTCTGTACTCCTATTTTTTCTGTTTAAAATTCGTCATCTTTATGTTGAATATGTGAGGGTCGTTCCTCCTTTATCTTTTCTACAAGAATGGACAACTGTGATTGTGTAGAATTAGTGTACTGCTAACCAGAAATTCGCAGCCTCCATGGTGTAATAGTAACAACATTTTTAAAATATCATATTCACAATCACAGATCTATATTTTCATAAAGCATAAGTAACAATTTCAAAATGGTTGGCTGATCAAGTTTTGTTTGGTTGGGTTTTTTTCCTGTGTGATTAGCTGGAAGGATGGCTGTTTCTCATGACCTCATAAGTTGATAGTCTAGACTTAAGGGCTAGACAAGAATACTTTGCTGAAAACTAGCAAGAAACTGAAACTACTAAGCTCCAACAGCTGTGGGCTATACATTGGGAGAAATGTGTTACCCCTGGGAAGTAATATCTGACATCACCAACAAATAGCATAAAAAAACTTTGATTTGGGGTTAAAAGCTTTCCCACATGAGCTACTGCAAGCTGATTCCTTTGCTCCTTTTAAAATCAAGATGTGATCTGGAATCATATGCCTCAATAAAAATGTCACACCTATTAAAATAATTACTTTGGTCCACAGTATTCCTTAAAATACTGTTATTAATTGTAAATTATAAATGTCACAAGTCTTAAAATTGTGAATTAAATAAATGCCTTATTAAATTGCATGACAACCATTTGGCGAGTCTAAGATTTCCTTGCATAATCCATCTTGTTCTTTAAAAAGTATGCAGTTTTTTTTGTAAAATTCTCAGAAATTCAAATGCCATTTGTGCAGTTTTAGAGTTGTCTTACTATTCAAAAGTGTTTCTGAAGGTGGTCATGCAAAAGGTATTTATTTTGCAAAGTCAAAATGTATTATCTATTTAAATGATTTAGATGGAGGCCTATAAAAGAATGAGCAAAAATTAAAACATTCATCTTGTTTTCAGAAGTCTTACTGATCCAAGTGAAGCTTCTTATCTTTCTGGCCATGAAAAATAAATGTTACTAATATGTGTAGACAGGGGAAGACATTTTCAGTACACTAATTTCAAATTATTCAGTATGCCATTAGGGTTATGATCAGTTTCTGTCTAGGATGACCTGATGACTTCCAGGTAAAGAAATTATGAGTGGGATAGTAATTTCATCAAACCCTGCATATTTTGACTAATAATATATTTGAAAGAAGAAAAATGTTTTAAGACTGCTCTACAGAGTTTTAGTTATTCACTTGAAGAAAGTATGTGAATCATGGCAGCAGGGTGATGTGGTATGTGTGTTATATACATGCCTAGGATTTTAGGTCCAGTCTTAGGAGCTCTTGTACATACCAAGAGACATTGGAAAAAACTGGGAATGTCTTGTCTCTAATAACCATGGCATTACTTGATCTAAAAATTTGGTCAGTAGGAAGTAGCAGGTATGCTACATATATGCATGTGTGGATTGATGAGTATAGATTAAAAATATAGGTTGAAAATCTGTTGACTGTTGATGATCTTTTAAGGAGCAAATTTTTTCTTTCATTTATTTTTATGAGAGAAAATGATTCTATTATAAGAGCTCTCACTCGGTTGGTAAATAATTTGCTTTGAACTACTTCTTATCTGAAATGATGGTGGCCTAAGCATCCTTTGAAGGCTTTATTGGGATGTTGTTCCAAAAAGGAAGATCCTGGATAATGAATGCTAATTATTTTCCCTTGTTTTGGTAGTCATTCTTTATACCCTTTATAACCAGTGGCTGGTTGGTAACTGGAACAGGCTCCCCAGGGAAGTGATCACAGCACCAGCCTGACAGAGTTTAAGAAGCGTTTGGACAATGCTGTCAGGCACTTGGTGTGAGTCTTGGGGTGTCCTGGGCAGGACCAAGAGCTGGGTTCAGTGGTTCTAATGGTTTCCTTCCAACACAGCATATTCTGTGATTCTATGATTAAGTGATTTAATAACATCAGAAAGGTATGTTAGGTCACTTTTTCATTCCCCTTTCACTGCTGAGTTTGTACAGCTTACAGCTGGGTTTTGTTGTGTGTGTTTCCTTTAGTGGATTTGTATATTACATCCTGCTGCTGTATTTTTAAAGGTCCACCTGACAGGATACCACCACCAACAAGACCTCTGCCAACAGTGCCCCCACATCGTTCGGTCCCTCCAGCAGACCCACGAAAGAATGACAGGCAACCTAAACCTCCCCGGCCACCCAGCGGTGACAAACCTTCCTATCCTGGAGCCAAGCCTAACATCTGTGATGGGAACTTCAACACTCTGGCTATTCTTCGCCGGGAAATGTTTGTTTTCAAGGTATGAGGCTGTGAATTTTTCAGTGTTACATCAAATGTCTACATTTCCCCTTTTTTTTTTATAAAGCAAACTCTCATTCATCATGACTCTACATTCCCAGCCTGCTCACAGTTAGAAAGTTCAAGAAAAAATTGAAAAATAAACATACACACGGCTTAGACATCTAGCAGGGGACTGCTGTAATGTTCTATTTTAAGAAAATACCTGTCAGCAGAAATTGTAATGCCTCAAAATATAAGGGTAAATAAATACCGCATTAATAATAGGGATGTGTTTGTTGGGAATAGCGCCACATGCCAACATAAAGTAGATACTGTATCTTCAGCACTTGTTCTTTTTCTTTTCATGGAACTATAGTTTTAACTTTACAATTACATCTGTCATTTACGGAGGAAGTTTGTAATTGTGTTGTGGTTGCATTGAAACCACAATATCTTACTAAAGGTCTTTGCCACAAAATTCTTACTGCAAATGTATCATTGTTTATTTCCATTCATCTTCCTGCTCTGAGCTGAAAATGTGGTTTATATACAGCAAACTGAAATAAACAAACTGGACTGAAAGGCAGTCTTTTAATAGAAGCACTTTGCTAAGGCTCATGGACATCAAAGGTATCTTTAGGAGGATGATCTGCAGTATGGTTTCCAGAAGGCATTGAATGTTGAGGAAAAATTACAGAATCATTGCTCAGTCTCTCAAACCAATTTGCTGACAGGTAAGGTTGTGCAAAAATTTCCGAAACAATAACAAGATAATCTGGTTTTTTTTGAAGTAACAGTGTGTCGAATTTGCTTAAGCAATATTAAGTGTGAGATCTTTGTTTTGTAAATGTGTGATAGGATCCTTTTTTTCTTCAGTATTATAGGTAGAAGAAGGGCGTTTCATGTGACTAGATAAGTGTTTTCTCTTCAGCAATGGTGTAAGTGCAAGGGAAAAGCAATGTATTTGGCCCAAAACATGAAGCTCCCAGTTCAATTTTGTTGTCCTTTCCGATAGGACTCATTTCTCCCTTATGTGTTTTCTTTTTTATATAACCTGTATTACCAGAAAAAAATCTTATTTGCAATGCTACCCAGGCTTCCACTTTCTTTAGCATATCTAAAAAACATGTACAAATAGCTTTACATGAATTCATTCAAAATTATTGAGCTACCTTCACAATCCAATGGACAGGAAATATTTTTCCCATAAAAGCTAAGGATTTTTGCAGCCTGGGGCTGTCAGCCCATTCCATTTGAATAGATGGTATATGGTCAAACACTGGGAGGTCCTGAACCATCAGTCTTTTATGACTGAAACTCAAAGGTTGAGGAAGAACCTAATTTTCTAACTTGACATTAAACAGGATATTAAAATACCTACTTCAATCTCATGTCATCCACCTCAAGAGCAATACAACATATTCTCATTTAGTTTAGACTTAAATCAATAAACTGAGAAATGCTGTTCCACTAATACAAAATTTCCTGTCTAGGCAAGTCTGTGTTCCTGGATAAATATATTCAGCACCATTAATAATCACTCTTATCTGTTCTGATTGAAAACAAATTAAGTTTTCTTCAAAAATGTTTACTGCTTACTGCCTTAACACCACCTATTTACTGTAAAGTGTGTATGCTTGCTAATTTGAAGACTGCATTTATGTTCCAAAATTAAAATTCTTTTCATGATCATTCCAGTGAGGAAATATGATAAAAGTCTCTCAGAGAAAAATGACCAGTAACAGAACACTTACAGATTTCACTTATAGAGTCTGACTGTCCAAATGTAGTCACTGCAATCATAAAAGTAATGTGTTAGGAAGGGAAGTAAGAGGTCACCTTTGTTGAGGTTAATTTCTTTAGGGTCCCACAGTTTACCTTTTCTCCTCAGGATGCCTGGGATGATAACAAGGCATGCCTTGGGTTACCATGCTAAGCAATGGAATTTGCCTAAGTGTAGAGATTTTGACTTTGTAGAATGAGCGTCTTCAAATGCTTGGCTTAGTGATCCTCAAGTCTCTTGTTTGTACATTAATTTGCTAATAAAGGATTTTTATTAGCTGTTTAAGATTTTTTGAGGGGGGACCAGGGGATGATGTATAGGGAGGACTATAAAAGGAGCAGAAAAGGGGAAGAGTTAGAAAAGTCAGCTTTGCAGAATCCTGGGGTGCAGGACAGGTTGTAAGGAAAAGCTCAGCATGTCTGCATATAGCATAAAAAGGGCAGGAATTAATTCTTAGGAGGTGTAAACAGAAATAGGGACTGAACACAGGGAATGCATCCAACAAGGGAGGAAACCAAGCTGAAGGTTCTGTGGTCTGTCACAATAAAAATAACCCAAACATCTTCTCCCTTGCCCCTTAATGGCAGTGCAAGGGAAGACTGGGAAGTGATGGGCTGAGAGCCAAGTATGGAAAGGTGGAAAACAGAGGATGGATGACGGTACTGTGCCAGGTGGAAACAAAGAATTATGACCTTCATTGGAAGAATTATTGCTGGATAGTTCCCAAATGAGTTAAATGAATAAAATTAGAGGCTAATCAAATTAAATCCTTTTCTTTCTTTGTCTTTATCCAGAGGTCTGTAATTATTGTGTAGCAGCAGATTTTACTACCTCCTGAATGGAATGTATGGCCTGTACCAATTTCAAATTGAAAATAGCCACCTTTTTTTTTTTTTTTTNTTAAGCTTAAAACTGAAGCATGAAATCTAACACATTGAGATACACTGTGGATTTTCATAGTAGATGACAAACAGTATTAATTTCAAGATTTTTTTCTCTTAGCTGTTGAGCTATTAGGTATACTTAAGAGCATCAGACAATCAAAAACAATTTCTATGTTCAGTCAAATTAATGAGCTTTGTCTGTGGTTTTAAGATTATCTGGCATTCACAAATGGATATATCCAGAGTAAAACTGAATAGCAGTAAAGGTAAAGAGAAAATGTAATTTACACTTATCCATCCCTTTTCATTGTTTTCCCATCACTTTGACAAAGTAACAATCCTACAAACACTTGATTAAAATTGTAGCGTCATAGAGATGAAAATCAGGGGAACTGTTCTTGATCTAACATAAACAGAAAAGTAAAGCAATCAACTTACTAAAGATTCTCCAATGATCACCAAACAAAATTAGAATTTTGCAGATGAACTCTTTTGGTAGGAATGATTGGATTTTAAAGAAAATATAATTATTTTATGTCAAATATACACATATCACTGACATATAAATGTATTGTCCCAAGAGGATTTCTTTCAGAATTCTTTAAATTAGATGCCCTTAAAATGACCCTGCCAGCTGTAAGCTTTGGGGACACAGTATGCTATGCAACGAAAATGTTTTTTAAATGTAAGTTGTCATCAGCTGATAAATACTGCTCTTATTTGATTCATGTTTGAACTGTTATAAGGAACTATGAGGACAGAAGATTTTCTATACCAAAATTCATGTGTACCAAGTTTTTATCTTTGGATAGCTTCTTAGCTTCTGTATTTATACTCAATGCAATTAGTATTTTTCTGTCACACTCATTTCCAATCTTTTCTTCTTCTGTTTAGTTAGAAGTCCCCTGGGACACAGAAAAGTGGTTGAAAATGGTGAAAAAGAAAGGTCTTCCTTTTCTGGGCAAGTTATGCAAAGTGGTATGACACTGTCTGCCTTTAATGAAAATCCTCTCTGCCATTGTGTGTAGCAATATGTGGTATCCAACAATACTGTCTTTATTAATGTCTCCTGAGAGTACCTCCAGGGCTAGTGCATCATGAAAAGAAACCCCATTGTCTAAGGTCTGCAGAAAAGATCCATTAGTGAGGAAGTTTGCAGCATGTACTTCCACTTTCTTCCTGTGTCCTGTGCAATTCACACTTGCTCCTTGGCAACAAAATTACCTGTAACTCTTCTTCAACAAACGGTGTGACTGCTGTCAATATACTTTTCCTTTATGTTCTTTTCAGTCTCTCAGATTTTAAAAAAAATCCTACTTTCTTTAACAAGTCACATCTAGAAAAGTAAGCATGAAATATGTGGAATTTGTCCTTTTTAAGCATCAAATTAGAGAGAAGTCATTGTCCTTTTTTTATGTGACACAGGTTTTTGTTTCACACAAGAACATTTCATAGATGTTGCACTGGTCCTTAGTTTAATGCTAAATCCCTAAGAAAAACATGAATGGATCCTATATAATCTCTAATGGTTGTAAAAGTTCATGTTGGAAAAGTTAATTCCTTAAAGAACAGCATTTTTTAACTACTATCATATACTGGGATGTTTGTTGAAACATAATTTAAGTATTAGAGAAAGAAGTTTGTCCAGCAGACAAATAGCATTTACAGCTCAGAGAAATGTTTTCTGAACATTGCACATGGTAGAATATGGAACCACTTTTAGGAAGGCTGTGGTAATTTCTCCACAACTTGGAGGAATTTGTTTTCTGACTCTTCATCCACTAAGAACCATTGTAAAAACATTTATGACATGCCAAACAAGCCAAGGCAATTAGGCTGTAATTACTCCTTGGCATTAGTTTAGACTGCAGTTGCTTTCATATGTAACAGCATAGGTTCCATTCAATATCCCTCTTAGAACTGTGTATTTATATAGAGTATGCCATTAAACACAAAAGGAAAAAAACCTTTTTCTTGAAATGTGGTAAACACATGAGAAACTTTTAAAGCATTTTAGCATTAGCTATTTAATCTTATTAAAAATCTGTGAGACAGAAAGAAAATAATACTTATAAAAGCAGAAGCCAAGAAACAGCTATAGTATGAGACTTCATTTCACTGTATTTGAAATTGGACTTTTTTTCAGAGCTCTTGTGGCCTGTTTGTGTCATGGTTTTTGTCATGTCATGCTGTGGGTGTCTGAGCTGTCAACTGCTGCCTGGGAAAGTTCAGCAGAGGATCCTGAGGAAGTAGACACTTTGTGATCTGAGAGGGAAAGCTACTTAATATCTTAACTGTAAAAGACTAGGAACAGTAGTTCAGAAGTAGCTAAGTCTACAGAGAGCAGACTCCTTTCCTCCTATTTTTTATATCACATTAGGAAGAACAACTTGATGGAATTTGCAATTTTGAACTAATCAGGGAGGAGAGTTGCTTTAATTCAGGTAATTAAGTTTATATGCTGAAAAGCAGAGAGAAAAGCAGCAAAAACTCAGTGGGGATTTTAATGCATCATAATATACCAAGCTAACTGGAAATGTACAGCATGGTTATTTTATGAAACAAAAACAAGTTGTAGGATGTCATGAAGGATAAAAGCAGGGACATGCTGGGATGCTAAAAAGTCATAGCTTGTCTGTTTTTGAGAATTGAATACTTTCACTGGCAGATGTAAAAATATTCTCCAAATGTTACCTCAGCCTTTCAATCTGCTTCTAAGCTGGGAAAGGTTTCTAGCTAACACATTTCACAGGTTTAAAATGGGAAGCACAGTCTGTTCCTTACATTGTGGAAAGTGTGTAGTGTATTCCGTCCAGCTGCAGAGCAATTTAGACAAGAATGCAATCACCTGGGTAAAAATTGTACCAGAATATTTCAATTTAAAATCCTTCTACCATCTCTCTTTTTAAAAACTTGTCTTTGAAATTCGAAAGACAGCAGCCCAGTCATAACAATACTTATTATTTAGCACCAACACACATATCAGTGTAAATGTATAAATTTTATGTGTAGAAAGTTGTAAAAAAAAAAATCATTATATTTTCAGGGCTCTATTTACAAAAGAAACAATATTATTGATATACATCTTATTGGAACTTACAAGCAACTTGAACTGATTAATAGTCTGTACTATCTGTCTAGTAAAATTCCTATTAGTCATGTAGTAGCCCTTTAAGACATATATATGTTACCAGGATGTATGACTCAGTATCTTCAACAGGGCTTTAGATTTGTCAGGAGAGACAGTACTGGTTTTTCTTTTTCTGAAAGGCTATGTTTTCATTGGTAAACAGTGTCATGTAAAAAGATTTAATCAGTAGTAGAGCAGATGGTACTGAGTTCCTCTCATGTCCATCATATGTGCTTTGCTTTTAATTGGATACAGTTTGTCCTCTGAGGCCAAACAGTTGCACGATACACGTGGTTCAGATTTTTCAGAAGGGTAGCTATTCCTTAGACACTGGTGTCTTTGACTGTGAACCCCATCAGAGTGCACCACACAAGTGTTTCATCTAATGTTGGGTTTTATAATCTTGTTAATATGTAATTTCTCACAGCAACTTGACCAAAATAAACCATCACATGCAAAATATATTATTATTTCTTCTCATAATACTTTTTGCATGACACAATTATACCTTTTGCTTGACTACCTCCATTCTTCAAGTTTACATTGCAATACAGTTTAGGAAGACAAGGTAGATTTAACAACTGTGCTGAGGCATTGCCTTGAGCTAGAAAGCTAATGTTCTTCTGTATTTTATTTTCCCTGAGAGACAATCAGGACAGATTATTTGTTTAATTTCAATTTAAAAATAAAAAAAATTGCCCCTTCTGCAGCTTTTTGTAGCAACAGAAATATGAGCACTAAAAAGTCATAGCCTCCCAAAACGTTTCTGTCACTTATTTTCCCTACTCAACTCCAAAGGAAGTTTCAAGTAGTTCTTCATACTCCCCCAAAACCTCTAGAGGTCCTTTCCAACCTCAACCATTCCATGATTTTGTGAATGTGCTGAAATTTTACTGTTTCACCCACTCATTTCCCAGTAGCATTTGCTCCATCTCCTTTGGAATATGACTGTCAGAGGCAATAGATAGTGAGATCTGGTCAGGAGACTGTTTTGTGACTTCTTCATTCCAGCTCAGAAAAGGAGACCAGGCAGAGGAGATTTGGGTGTGTGGCAGCTGGTTACAAACATTAACAAGAGAAGTGCAGGGGAGGGAATGTTCACCCTTTCTGGCTGTGTGAGACAGATGCTCTGCTGCCTCCTTCCCCTGGGTCAGCTTTCAGAGGAAATCATCCTACATCCTAGGGTCAGGCTCTGAGCTAAAATACTTTATTCAAAGGCTGACTTGGTCCTGTCTCTTTTAAACTCTCATCATCTCATGATGAGCCATTAATATCTACAAGGTGCACTCCCTAAACCAAAGAATCCTCATAGATAAAAGGGGACACTTCAGACTCCTCAAGGGTTTTCACAGAGAGCTGGACAGTCTAACAGGAATACTGGACTAGGTTGTGTAAATTGTTATACAAATGTGGTAGCAGGCTTTGGGACAATGTTTAAAAAAATTGGGCAGTTAAATGTGAATCTAAACAAATTCCTATTTCTGATTTAGTTTCAATCTAGTAAATACTGAAAAAGGTGATACTAAATATTTGCAAACCATTGGCCACAATTCAAAGAATTAGTCATTCTTTAGAAACATTTTTTAAAATAGAGTGGAATTGGGGGAATCTGAAGCTCTCTGGTACTTGCTTTATGCAAAAGGTTAGAGTGGGTCAAATTTTTATGTATCCTTAGGAAAGTACTTGTAAGTTGAATGAAAAAATATTGTTACTTTTTCTCACTCCAAAAAAATAATCCCTCAGCAAACAATAGTGTGCTTTTATGGTGTTACTTGTGCATTTAAAAGTGTTATTTTTATTAGTTGTTGAAAATAACTGTCCCTTTTTTCTCCCCATATGACAAGAGTTTATTCTAAAATTTACTTGACCATTAAAAATAGTGTTTTCCATCACAAGTTTTACATACTATCAAATGTAAGGAATACTGAGCAGTTATGGTTCTGCATAACACTATTAAATCAGAGGAAGACATTAAAAATACAGATAAACAAATGCATGTGAAAAGACTCTAATCGAGTATATTTATTTCTTATGCATAACTCAACAATAGACAGAGAGTCTCAGTGGGGAAAATAAATGCCCTCAATAGACAATATCACTTGAGAAAGGACTAATTATGTCAATTAAAGTGGAAAGAAGAAATCCTGGGGATTTTTCCCCTCACAGTTACAATATTTGTTTCCTAAAGTAAGAGAAGCCGGTGACCTATTAATTTTTCACTTGTTATTTTAGTACAGTAAAAATGAACAACAAAAAGCTTTAAATTAGTGTGCAAAAAGTATTTAATTTTGTAGAAGTTGCCTGTTTTCAGAGGCTCAGTGTTTGGGTGTACTGCTTAAAAATATTCCATTGGCAAGAGAATAGAAAAAAAGCATTATTGACAAAAATAATTGCAAAAAGTCACAGCAAGGAATAATCTAAAATTACATGGAGGCATATCTTCAATTTTCTGCCACCAGCAAGTGTTATCTTGTAATATTAACAATGCATTTTAATTGAGGCTACATCCTAATGGAACCAAAGGGAGTAATTGCACAAAAACTTCAAACACAAGGCTTAATTAAAATTTCTTGTTGTATAAAATTGTGGCCTTTCAACTAATTTAGGTAAACATTTTGGAAAACAATTGGAATGGGTTGTAATGTAAACTTTTTCAAGCAGTCATATTATTTACTTATACTTTCTTAATCTTTGTTTACAGCCAAGCCTTTATACTCTAGCAGTATTTGTATATTTTTGATTTCTTTGATTCTTTTTTTTTGTCCCTTTCAAGGGGTTGAAGGTCCACAATGTAAAAGTTTGGCAGGGGTTTAAATGGAAATTAACTATTCTCATTTGTCCCTCTGAATTAGCCATTTCTAATGCAAAACACTGCACTACTAAACAGTCACAATCTTAAATAATGTATACAAAACACATGTATGTTTATCTTTTCAACAAGTTAGTGAAACACTATTCACACTATTGACAATCTGTTGAAAAATATCAAAAATGTATAACAGATATTTACTTAATGCTGCATTTCCTTTTTTGTTTATAAGCTATATCTTGAATATTTTAAAGTGTTGCTTTCCTAGCCTATTAAGTGAAAACTTGGCCCACTTGAAAGTAATGGTAAAAAACTCAATTGATTATAACACACTGATGATTTCACTCAGTTTTAATTACCTTTGGTATAACGAGGGACTATCTGTTCTGAGTAATACATGTTAGGGAAAATCACAAAAGAAACAACAAATAAGCTTGCAATACCAAGTATATGAAATCAAAAACTTCTTGTTTTTTGATAAAAAACCAAATTTTATTATGCTGCATTTCCAGTCAATAAAGCAAAACTACACAGGGACCATTTTAATTAATTATTTTAATTAATTATTTTAGTATCAGTCTAATGAAAATATCTTTACCAAAGAGAACAGGCTGTATTAGGTCAAAGGTTATACTTAATAATGGCAGAGTTCAATCCTTTCCCATTCTCTATAAGACTGCACCAGCATTTCTTTTCAAACTTACCACAATGGAGCCTTTGATTTTGTGTTGGAGTGATGTCTGGCCAGCCCTTTATAACACCCACAGTCATTTACTGCTTTAAATTGTACATTCCCAGCTTATCTGTAATCAGATGATGTTTCTGATATTAGATATTCACTGTTAGAAATGCCTTCACTTTCTACAAGATCTAATCCCTGTATCTGAGGGACAGAGGCAGTGAGCAAAGACAATCTCTATCATTTTCATATTGCCATTGTCACGACAGATGTTATTATTGGCTGCTGTTCTCTGGATGTTTCACTTCATGGCCTGTTTTGCTCATGGGCCCTTACTGTCAACCTCAAAGCTGAGACACTCTAGAAATACAACTGTTCACCCACTGATTACTGTGAGATCTTCTACAGTCATTTTTTAAATCCTACCATATCCACCAGGGAGAACATTTACTTAGCCTTGCCCCATACTATTCAAAGTTAGATTTGGTACCCAAGTTTTTTTCGTTGTTATTGTCAGCACAGCACAATATCAGAGAACACAAGCATTTAAATGAGAACAAAAATCTTATATTAACCTCTTATCTTGCAGCAGTTTGAATCCAAAATAACCCTCATACACTCACTTACAGGACATGGAGCACATTTCTCAAAGGGGGGAAAGGACTTTAGCACAGGAGCTGCCAGGGCTCATTGCAGAGCTTTAAACTAGATTGGAAGAGGAAAAGGAACAAAGCCAGTGATAAGTAACTGCCAGTGATATGGAGTAGGATGGCATGCCAGAACCTGGTGAACTGAGTGCTAGTGAGAACCCTTGGGGTTGAAGCTACCCAGAAATGTGGGGGACGATAAAGAGACTGTAGTAAATGGGGTTACATCAAGCTGGTGGCTGGTCACTAGTAGGGTTCACATGACTCCATCTTAGGGCCAGTTCTCTTCTACTCTTTCACAAACAATTTGGACACAGAATTGAAGGGATGCCAAGTTTGCCAATGACACTAAATTGGGAGAAGTTGATTACTCCATTGAGGGCAGAGAAGCCCTGCAGAGACCTCAACAAATCAGAGGGTTGGGCAATCACCAACCATATGAAGTTCAACAAGAGAAAGCACTGGATTCTGCACCTGGGACAGGGCAGCTCGTATGTACAGACAGATTCAGGAACAAGATGCTGGAGAGCAGCACCATGGGGTGTCCTGGCTCATGGAAAGCTGAATGTGAGTCAGCAATGCCCTGGCAGCCAGGAGGGTCAACCATGTCCTGCAGGGCATCAGGCACAGCATCACCAGCTGGGCAAGGGAGGGGATTGTCCTGCTCTGCTCTGCACTGGGGCAGCCTCACCTTGAGTGTCTACTTGTTGTAGGTATGCATAGGTAGACAGAGGTGGTCTGACCCTGAAATGAGCAGTGTAGGTCCTGTTCCATTTCCCCTACAAAGAGTGCATTTAAGAGTGAGATATTGTCTTGAGAACCTCATCCTGGTTAAAACAGCTTCAGTAACTTGTTTATGTATGAAGTGTCCTAAACTACTGCAATCAGGAGGATATGTTTTAATTACTCCCTCTTTCTTGCTTCCACTTGTGGTTCTGACATGAGTCATCAGTGCACTCCAAATTCTTCTGGGTTCCTCAGAGATTTTATGCAATGTGCAGTGTGGAGAGGGCAGAGAGACAGGATAAGTGGTAGGATGAACACATACTGCATCTGTACATAGGATCACACTGAATTGCATATATGTGTAACACCATGAAATTTGTTTTCATGAATTTTGAAGATTCAAGGGAGGGGCATGATTATTTTAGGTCTTGAGAGACATGTCAATGTGAGAGTTACTGACACAGCTGATTTCACGTTCTGTATTTCTATGTGTGTATGATGGGTACATTGTGGTTTCCATCAGTTTGTGCTGTGTTCTCACTCACTGGCATCTCTCTTTCTTTACAACTCTAATGTCACTGTTACATTTACTGTATATTTCATTTATTCATTAAATGTTTTATTTTTTTCCTCTTACTTTCTTGTAAATGTTTTCCTATTATTAGTTATAGAACCATAGAATCAGAATGGTTTGGGTTGGAAGGGACCTTCAAAGATCATTTATTCCAACTTCCCTGCCATGGGCTGGGACTTTCATTTGCATATGGAAAGAAACATATCTGCATATGAATTTATGGATGTGACAGAAATATGAAAATACAGGTGATATAGAGATAAATAATATGAATAATAATATACCACAGTGTTTTCTGGTAGAAAGGTCATTGCTTAAGGGAAATGAAATCTTTCATTACATCTAGAAAAAATTCTTTCATTACATCTAAAAAAAATTCGAGTACTAGTTTCTGTGTTCCTTCAATATCAATGATAGACTTTTGATTGTTGATTTGGGATAATCCTGGTGGACATAGTTTGTTACTGCCTCATCTTCAAAAGCTTTTGGCCAACAAGAGTGAATGATAATGACTTCTATTTTATTTCCACTTTGAAAACAGACTTAGAAGCTTCCTTTAGCTGAAAATTATGCTAAGTGATCTCATAGGCATGCCATAGTTCACAAGCCACAAACTTATTCATGTAAGTGCACATTATTTTTTTACCACGTGAATCCTTCTGAACTCTATTTGGAGTTTTCTAATCTCCATTCTTTGCCAGGAATATCTACCTCGATTAATAAAACTAGAAATAAGTATTTAAGGTTTTGGCTCATTCATATTTTCTGCATTTGACTTCTTTCAGTGTTTTTGCCGCCTGCCTCTAGAAATTTTTGGTGAAAAAGGTCATAACCTCTCTTGAATTATCTGTAACTTTTTTTTATCAAGGCCTGTAGCCTCCATTCCCTGCTCATTTAATACCCCATGTATTTTGTGAGTAAAAATTAAGACAGGTAGTTGAGTTTGCTCTACTGTGACCTTTTTGTTTTTCAGAGATTTCTTGAGTCATTACAGAGAGCCTGATGACTCAGACATATTTGTTGTAGTTTTTCAAATAATCTTCTCACCTCTGGCAGACAGTGAAGCATCATATTGCAAGTGATAAAGTGATAAGGGTAGACAAGTAGAAAAAAACCTCAAATTATTCTGATTTCACTGCAGTGGTTGGTCTGTTTTGCTTGGAGAAACAGGAATCTGTCCTGAACCATTTTCACAGGTTTATATGTGAAGTTACAGAAGAAATATATGTACACAAAACCCACTATTCTTTATTCTATTTTCATGGACTAGGATGGATAGCAAAAATAAACTATGAACAACTCTGGAAAAAAATCCTTAATTCTTTTATAGGATCCTAGGTGGAACACTTGATCTTTTCCAGGAAGGAAATTTCTGTTTCTGTGCTACTGTTGGTAAGACAATATAGTTTTGTGATAGGAAATGCTGTGCAGCTGGGAAAAGAATCTTGATAATGCTGTTATGCTCATATGCTCTCTATTCTTAGAAAATGTCACGTTTTGAAATCTTTTTGACTATTTCATTAAAGGCCAAAAGGTAGCCCACAGTTATTGATTTTTTGGTTTTGTTGTTTATTTGGGGTTTTGTTGTTGTTGTTGTTTTTCGTTTTGTTTTGGGGGTTTTTCGTTTTGTTTTGGGGTTTTTTGTGGGGTTTTTTGTTTTGTTTTGGTTTGGTTTGGTTTTGGGTTTTTTGGGGTTTTGTTTTGGTTTGGTTTGGTTTAGTTTTTTTGGTTGTTTGGTTGGTTTTTTGTTTGTTTTTTTGGGTTATTTTGTTGTTGTTGTTGTTTTTACTTGTTTGGGTTTTTGTTTTGTTTTGTTTTTGTTTGGGGTTTTTTGGAGTTTTTTTTTGTTTGGTTTGGGGGTTTTTTGGTTGGTTGGTTGGTTGGTTGGTTGGTTGGTTGGTTGGTTGGTTGGTTGGGTTTTTTTTAATGAACTTATAAAGAGGTTGCAAAAGGATGGAAGAAAATTGAAGAGTATGACATATAATATCAGAGATTATTTGGGTGATGGAGGGAGTTGTATGATTAGTGTTACTGAGCTTTCAAATAGATTAGAGGCTCATATGTTTGTCAGATTTAAGCTAGAAAAGTGTAATAGAAAATAATGGGTTATCTAGTTTCCCAAAGAGTGCATCGAAAGAAGAATGTGTTATCAGAAGAGAAATATCAAGAAGTAGCTGCTGGGCAATGCAAAAGGAGATTCAAGTCATTTGAACATCATATTCGTCACTTGTCCCATAATATTTCAAAGAACCATGATCATATGTTGACATAATCTCTATAAATGCAGGCCTCTGAAATAGCCAATCTACATTCCAACTTGGTGTTTTCCACTATTATTTATAAAGAGAAAAGGATAGCTACTATAAAGAAAATATCTTCACCTCATATCATAATGCAACTACATATTAACTTCTTTCATCCCTTTTCATTGTTTAGTCCCTTCTCTATACCTGCCTGATTTTAAAGATGATGTATCAAGGATCCCTTGTTTGTAACATATTACATAGACAGATGCATGCACTAATGAAATTTTGACTTTATTTTTTTTACATTTGACTCATCTTTATTGGAATCTTTACAGTTTAAATATAGAATATTTCAACAGAACACTTTTTGTCTCAGTACCTCGAGAAACTTTTTCAATTCTAACCAAGAAAATTGGTATTTTTTTTAGTAATAAAAAATGCCCAATTTTCTTATCTTTCCATAGTGCAGAACACATCACTGCTCTGTGAATTCATGGAACTCATTGCTTTTATGTCAACTCCCTATGGGGAGAGGCAACAGAACTGAGTTCAATAAAATGTACAGGTGGTTCTGTACTCTCAAAGTGCAATTACTACTGAGGAAATAAACATTTAACTGCTCTGTAAAGGCCTAATGTTCATTGTGTGGATGAAAGGTTTTCTGCAGTACTTCATGGGCATGTGCTGATACCTACAGAGCATTAGGGGGAATTTGAACATTCCAGAGATTCCTGGCTGCAAGCCTAGATTTGATGTCTTTACAGGTCTTTATTTTGCTTATTTTATGTCTGTCTATTTGTTTCTTCATATTGAAGGATAACCATGTGACAATGGGAACATTTTATAGTGTCTCAGTCAGTTTAGCTATTTGGACAAAATCAGAATGAATTGAAATGCTCAGTTCAGTTAGGAAAGGAGAAACCTATCCAGATGGAGATTGGTTTTATTTATTTATTTTATTATTATTATTAAAAAAAAATTATATTGGTTGGTAAAGATAAAACATTGATTACCTGGGTTGTCACCATTTATACATATATATTGTGGGACAGAACAGAAAAGGCAGTGTCATCTCCAGCTGCATCATAGTGCAAGGTCTATTACAGTCATACTTGTAATCTGGAGAGATACAGTGGACAAGTCCTCATGTGGATGATTTTCCAGGAGGAGCCAAGCACTCTTGGAAAGTATCTGGGGGTGATCTAGTACATGGTAACCATCCACAGAAGGCCCAGATCACCCCATGGTGTTGTTAGAGGTCTCTAAACCTGCTGAGTTTTATGCACATTGTGAGATCCAGTGTTACCCAGCCACTGGTGTGAGCCAAAAACTCCAGAGTGCGTTTTGGATTGATTCTGCAGAACAGATTTTCCTTGAGCTGAAAGTGTTTTATAAATACTTACAGCTTCTGATTACTTCAGGATATTTTTGAAAGGTTAATGTATACAAAGAATAGAAATGCTAAAATGCCACTGATACTGTCCCCACAGGACATATAGAGATGACGGATATGCATCAAAAAATTGATAAAAACTTCACATATAATTTGATAGTGAATAACTTATAAGACAAAATATTTGAATAAGACTATTGAAATATTATTTGAAAGAATTAAAATAAGGGCTATAATCAAAGAATAATTTACTAACAAAAACAGAGCTGTAACAAAATGAGGATACAGTATTAAAAAATTAAATATTAAACAAATGTACATCAAAGTATTCTTAAATTAATTACTTCCATAGAACATAAAATGCTAATAGAAATTGTAAGAGATATTTATTTTAGAATTTTTTTCTATATGCAGTAATATAAATTTGTTATATTGAAATGTAGAGAATTTTTTTTTTTAATAAACAGTTTTCATCCTCACTAGAAATTGGACCAGACAACAGCAATCATATGACCTTTGCAACATAGATGAAAGTAAGTTAGATAGTTATTGCAGTTATTTTCTGCACTCAGCTGAACAGTGACAGGAAAGGGCCAGGATTTCCATCAAGATGTTTTCCAAACAGGAACTACAGGCATGGCTGTGGATGCCTCTGCAAGTAGGTTACATTCACTGCCTTACTGCTTTCACTGAAAGAGGTACTTTCTCAGTCAGTTCACTCTGGATTATACCAAGACTGTTTCTCAAAAAAATGATAAATATTGGCCTTTGAGAATTTTGTTTTAAGCCTTGGGTCTATTTTTAAGAGATGCTTTTCTTTGTGTGTCTTATACAGTCAATATTGAAGGAATTGCACAAAGTTTTTGGATACACTAATAGACAATCAAGTAGATGTCCAAAAAAATTTCTGCACAGCAAATGACCAAATTGCACGTGGTACTTGGCTGAATATTTTGTTATATGCTGTTTAGGAAGGGGTCATATAAATTCACAATATTGTGTGCATTTTACGTATTTGCTTTTAAACATGCATGATAATTATGAAAAATTCAATATACAACAACAAAAACAAGCTTCACAGATACATTCATGGCATGATTTGGTGGAGACAATGATATTCAGTCAAAGGTTGGACTTAGATGGTCTTAGATCTTAGAGATCTTTCCCAGCCTTAATGTTCCTATGATTCTATGGTTCTAACAATAGTTTTATCTTCATTTTATGTTTATGGCATTAGACAAAATAACATCACTTTGCATAGCCGAATAATGAATGTTGTCTTTCAAGTGAGAAAAATATAGCACAAAGGAGTGATTTGCAGAATCTGATTTCAAAATGAATGGGTGCTCTTCAAAGTGTGTTGAAGAACTGCAGAGTTCTTGTGTAGCTTGTTGTCAAACATTCAGTATTTTTATATTGGAAAAAAATGAAAAATTTCCCAAATCTGCTACTGATCATGAAACTGTTTTGAATATGAAAAAGACCTCTGAGTGGGGACAAATGCTTTTGCCCTTTTCTAAATGTATTCTACCACAGGGGCAGTAGGTTGGCTGAGGGGCTCAGCCATTCCCTGCAGTATTTCAGCACAGGTCAGCCCTGCTGCTCCCTCTGCCAGTGCTTGGGCACTGGCATCCAGAACAAATAACCAAAGTACACATTAGAGAAAGAGTAAAACAAGGAAGATTAGAGAAAAAGGAAGAAATTAAAAGACAAAATAAAGGTGGAAAAACTCTGCATCCTGGATCTATCACTGTGCAGCACTAAAAGTGGAAATACTTGACTGCAGCTTATTGAAATCACTACAGAAATTCAGGACAGGTTTCAGAGGGGCTGCCAGTGTTTTGGCTAATGGACCATACTTTAGAATTTGATGTTGAGGGTAAAGGAGGTATTTTTGCTCTAGCTTCAGTCACAGTTCCCCTTGCTACATCCTGTTGTTCTGGCAGTGCATAAACCAGATTTCAGATAAGCAAGACTGCACATTGCAATTTTGTTGTATATATGGTCCATGAAGGAGATCTGTACAGCAGTTTACAAATGAACGAGGAGAACAAGAGGCTTCTCTCGTGAAGAGTCAGAGTGCATATGAAATGCCATACCCCTTTGAGTCCTTTCTGAAAAATGAATGGATCCTTTTCATATTTTCCCTGATCTTTGAAGTCTAATTTCTGCATTGCTTTAGTTGGTTTTTGTTGGTTTTTGGGAGTTTTTGTTTGTTTCTTTGTTGTTTGGGGGGTTTTTNAAAAGCATAGCTATAGATTTCAACATGAGCTATGAGAAGCAGTTTTGGCATATCTCAAATAAGTGAAAAAGACCATTCAGGCCAATATTTAGAACTCAGAATAAGATGCCAAGAAGACAGGTTTTAACATGAGGCCATTTTGGACCCTGAATAGATTACCTGACATAACTTTATTGTGTCAGTAATGCAGAGGAGATAAGAACAGATACTAGAAAAAAAATGCTTAGCATACTCCTTAGCAAAGATTTCCTACATAAAATCACTCCATAATATTTCCACTTGAAAATGTATTTACACCAGTGAACCTCAGCTTAGCTGAAGACAGATACTTTAAAGCAGTCTCAATTTAGCACTTCCCATATTCAAAAATGGGATATATTTGCCAGTTTTTCACTTGCTCCTATGCCAAGTCACAGTAGTTAAGTGTTTTGTTCATGCTGTTAGTTAGCCTTAACATGTTGTTAAGGAAAAGATTAAGTTCATAACAAACAATGGTTTTAATTTGTCTACAGGGGTTCTCCAGTGTCTGATTAGGTATCAACAGTAAATAGTAACAGCACTTAATAATTGGCATCAAGGAAGTAAATTCCTTACTTGAGAAAGTAAGGAAGAAACAGAACAAGTATTTGGTGATGTCTTTGCATATCTTTGTTTTGAATCCAATGATTTGGTCTCATTTCCAATGAGGATATCATTAAGGGGGCTCAGGATCTCAACACAGGAAGTGCTGAGATTTCCCTGAGTGGTGTTAAATGTTCTGAATTCTCACCATGACTCTCAAACCACATTTATGCCCTGTTCTAACTGGGTAACCATGCTGTTGTCCCAAACACATTGGGAAAGATGAGTTGTTTCTAGGAGTTCAAATAAGTGATGCATTGTAAATCCATCTGTTAATGAATGGATAACAGTCCTTTATAGTTTTTAAAGGGGCTTTGTTTGTTCTTAATGTGAACCAGCTTAATAATGAGCTGAGCTAAAGTATTCTGTATGTGTATAAATAGTCTATTTAGTTAATTGTTTCCTAAAATGAGCTAGATTGGTAGCATCTATTGAATGTCTGATTCTGGTCTCAATAGAGCCAATTGTTTTCCACTATGGAATTAAGTAGGAACTAAAGTAGGGCTAGTCTGTCAGTTTCATTGCAAATTCTACGTTGAGAAAAAAAAATAAAACAGAAAAGAAAAATAATTTCAGAATCCTACTCATAGTTGAATTATGCTAATACTTTTTTCTGCACTTAAATACCCTGGACTGTATCTTCTATTTTCTGCTCCATGAAAATTATTTCCCAGAAAGTAGCTCAAAAGTGTTGTTTTTTTTTTTTTTTT
>VZTR01000739.1:18918-42431 GCA_013400775.1 Chaetops frenatus
TTGGACTCAGGGTATTGTTTTGCTGGCTCTTTTCCACTTCCTCTCTCGTGTTTTTCACAAAATGCACCCTATACTATTGCCAAAGCATTACTGAAAATACATTATATTATGGTCGAAACCTATTCCTCCAGAAAGCTAATCATGGCCACTGTTTTATCAGCCACATATAATTTGTTTAGTTTTAAGGTTTCATCCTATCTACATATGTGTTAACAAGTTACAAGGTCCAGTAATTACAACAGAATATTTCCAAAAAACCTATTTGCTGCCAAAGGGTGGTAGAAGAAGAAAAGAAGTGGAAAAAGCATCAGCTCAAAATTTTTTCTCCAAGGACCATATTAAAATTTATAGATTAAAAAAAAAATATATCATGTATCATAATGAAGCCAAATCAGCAGTTTTGGCCTTGCTTTTTTAAGCAGAAAGGCTTTGCTGTCTGACTTCTCCTTGGCTGCCTTTCTAGGCCTGAAATTCACAGCTGCATTGAACCGAAGCAAGTCCAATAATGCCATTTGTTTTTCACNAAAAAAGAAAAAGAAAAAAAAAAAAAGAAAAAAAAAAAAGAAGTGGAAGAAGGACATATAAATGGATCATAGAGGAAGGGGGCCATTAGCAGACATTTAGTCTGACCATGGCTAGAAGTGCAGATGGTTCAGAGGAACACAGCCAACTTGGCATTTATATAAGCTATCTTGTATCTCCCTCTTTTTTCCCCTACACTGGCACTCAGATTGATTAAGAGGTCAAATAAAGGCTGCTTCAGTGTGAGAGTGTGCATGATGTATGACAAAAAGTCCTGTCTCACAGTTCAGGCTTTCTAAACAACTAAAAAGACAAATCAATGTATAAACTAATTCTCAGCCGGTTTAAGTCTTTTCTTCCTGAAAGCCATATGGACCTCTCTCTCTCTTGTTTTCTCTTTTCTATTTTTTTTTTCCTTTTTATCTTTTCAAATGTCCCAGTGACAAAGTGGTAAATGAAGACAAGTAGTGGAATGTGAACATAAGGAGGTAGAATAAATATTTTAATAAAGCAGGTGAAAATTACTCTATGTTCAATGGAAAAGGAATATTCTCAAAGAAAGGTTTTTTCTGTATTATAAGCAAGAAAAAAAAAAAAAGAAAAAAAAAGAATAAAGAGTGTAAAGGTCTTTTTAACTGACAGCTTCCCATGAGGCAGTCTACCTCCTGCACTGCCTAGACTTTTTGTACAGGGGTTCTGCATTTACCTGCTTTGCCAAGAGTTGAGTCTGTGAAAGAGAATGGGAATTTGGAGATGTCTTCTGCAATAATAAAAGTAATGATCTTCATATGAATTTAGACACATGGGATTTTGGTGGTGTTTAGACATCCGTCTTTCAATTTCTTTTAGGATACAGAATGTCTGGATGCCTACCCGATACCTAAATCACAGACTCCTAACAAAGGGACCCTCTCCAGGCATAGTTGGTGACCTGCCTGGCTCCTCAGAACCTCCTGGATGTAGATCATCTCCCCTGAACTTCAGAACCTTGAAGTGGCTCAGCATCTGAAAACCGGGCTAAGCCGTGAGCTTTATTAAAGGCAGGAGCCCACCCCTAAGCAGATCTAAAGGCTTGGGTCTGAGGCGAGGCTCAGGTTGCAATAGCTCAAGCAGGCTGACTGAACTCCTGCCTGCTCTTTTAATGCTTAATTATCCCAGGTGCCACGGGGATGGATACATTGAAAACAGATGGAGAGGTATTCCTGAGCATCTGAAGATAAGCAGATCAGTTAGGCCAGGTTCTGTGGATCTTGTTTGAATAGTTAATCACAGGAACACAGAGATGAAGAGAACCACATGGGTCATGGAGCTCAGGTCTGTGAAATTTTCTCATTATAATTTACAACCTGGAGAGTATCAAGAGTGTGCCAGGTGCTTCATATAGTCAAACAGTCTGACAAGCTGGTATTTGTTTTGGAGCCAAAGGAGGTCTGTTTGTTTTATGAATCAAGGTTGTTGTTATTTTTTATTTTGAGGCTGGGAGGTTGCTAATCATTTTGTTTACACTGTACTTTGTAAGGGGATATTTTTGCTCACCTCTATTACTGTTGACTCTGCGCCATGGCCTAGGATTTTAATTTAAGAACTGTGACTTTTAAAGGCTTCTTCATAGCTACTGAGTAGCCTTTGAACTCATTTTTGCTCTGGGCTATTTAAACACACACACACGTGTAGATACTGGAAATTAACAATAAATACACATCTGTGTCATATATCCTTGGGACCACCCTATGGTCCCAATACTTGTGCGTGGTTTAAATACCTGCATGCATATAGCTTAAAAACTCATTGAAAATCCACCTGAAAATTATTTTATTAACCAAAGCAACTGATCATTACTTTTCCAGACACAAAACCAGGAGACAACAGATATACCTTTTTTTTTTTAGCTGGGATTATTGATGTAGTTTACTCATATTGAGTGTGCATGAAAGAATTAAAGGCAGCCTGACATTGAAATTGATAACCAAAATTCTTATTTACTGAGTATGAGTTTGCATGACAAAACCACATTGTTATGGCTGCTTTAAGGAATAGTCTGTCAGGGAGTTTGACATATTGTACAAGTTTCCCTATAAATATTGCAGAGAAAGCAAGTGTAGATGATTTTAGAAGCATTTATTGGACTATAAAAAGTGAAGATTACGAATAGGTCAATATTTTTTGAAAGGTGTTAATATAAAACAGTGCTAAAAGATTCAGAAATGATCAGTAGATATTTTAAGCTTGCTGCTGACAGAAAGTGACATCTGATAAAGATGGAGATAAAAATATCAATAAAAGATGTTATCTACACTATACCATCCATTTATTTGTTTGAGTTGTTAGCAATTAAATTATTGACTATAAATAATTTTGTAGCCCTTGGTAAGTTATTTATGGACATGCCCTTAAAAAATGCTTTTGTTTATATGATTTTCCTTCTGATGCATAAAATGCCCGTGTTCACTGGGCAATTTTTGTCTACTAATGAAAAGTCTCTGAAATCTGGCCAAGAATAACAAATTTAAATCAGTGAAAATAACTTTGTAGCCACCAATATGATCAGATGACCTAAACTTATGAAAATACAGACAGAATACTAAAACCCAAGCTTGGCAGGATGTTTCTTGCAGCATTAATATTTTCAGGAGTACTTATGCATAGCCAGTGGAAGACAGGAAGGATTTAAAGGCCAATTTGGCTCAGGTACAAAACTTATCCACAATTCAGTGTCACTGGAAAACTCAGACATACCCTTCAAAACCATCTGAGGAAACCCTCAAAAGTCATCTTTGGACATACAGCTGAAAACACAAGTCCTCATGTGTTGGCAGAAATTGATTTTCCAGGCAGTAAATTACAAAAATGGGCCAGAGGATGACAGTAGACAGGCAGGCGTCTGCCACACGTAAATACACAAGTGAGCTGGGCCTGAGCTACTGTGCTATGACTTCCAGCATGTTTCTTACAAGAAACAGAATCCAGAAGTGATACTGAAAACTCAGAGATTCCTGTTAGCCCTGCCTCCAGGAGCAGAACAGATCAGTTATGGTGGGACAGGCTGCCTAATGGATTGTTACTTAGCTTTTTACTAATGCAGAAGTGTCCAGCACATTAAGTGATGATGTACTACCAGATTGTAGATGACAGATTGTTCATTACAGGACTTCAGAGAAGTTAATAATCATTATAATGGACCAGAAGTCACGAGTGTCTCTTGTATACCACCTTTTCACTTTTATAGACAAGTATAAACTTAACACATCAAACTCTTGTACTACACAGTCAAGTGGGAGAATCAATTAAGCCAATTGAGAGGTTTTGCAGTGAAAACTGAGGGAAAAGTTTACCCAACACACTCCCCTGCCTTTGTCAGGATTCCAGAGGACTAGGGAAGGAAGAGTAACTTCTTCAAACAGAATATCTAACAAGCTGTTGAAGATAAAAGTACTTAACTCTGAAGCAGCTACTTAGTCCTTTTGTTCTAAAATGTCTCAATCTAGTAGATTAAAATGATAACAAAAATGACATCAAAAAAATCCAGCAGAGAAAAAACCAGTTTTTTTTTTCAGAGAATTGACCCTAGGGATTACTTACAGGGGTAACAAAAGACTTGTTTTCTAAAGACAATCAGAAAGGTTGCTATCCATTGCCACATCTTCATTCTACTTTTCCTCCCACTACAGTGAAGTGAAGTGAAAATCAGCCCCCATTTCTAATTATTCACCATTACTCTAATTATTCCTTAAGAATCATCAGAGGAAATAAAAGGAACATCATAGGCTGCAACACCAAAAACTATTACTAACACTTTCAGCAGGTTTCCATATAGATGTTACAATTTTTTTCTCAGATGCAGCAATACTTTTCCAACCATAACAATTCTATCATCCTACGAGGTACAATTTGAAATGTGTAAGTTATAGTTATCCAGGAAGCTTCTGGATCCCTTGTGGGTCCCTTCGAGCTAAAGATATTCTGTAATTTTTTGCTCAGAATACAGGTGGGCAGGACATGACAGGAAAGTTTTATAGAGACAAATTGTGTCTTTCACTTAATCTAAGACAAATTGATATAGGAGTTGTTTAGGATATTGCTAAAATTCTGGTTGGTAGTGTGTTATGCCAGCCTATTTTTTACATCATACTTGTTAAAGGAAAATATGTTGAAATATAAGTAAATGTGCTGTTTTGAAGTAATGTAATTTCAAGTATAAGGAAAGGGTCTATGCCTTAGATGGACAGAGGCCTTTTGTCATCAAAGAAACACTTTTCGTTTCTCTTTTGCTGTCCTGTAATTTTCTGATATAGAAAAAAACCTCAAATATTTAATATATTTGGAAAACTTTCTTCCTTCAAGAAACTTTGGAGTTTCTTGCCAGAGCTCTTGGGTCCAAATTAACCCCACCAGTTTTTAAGTATTTATGTCATCTCCCCAATTCTTCAAGCTCACGGTTTTGTTCCAAGACTGGAGAGAGCAAGATGAGTGCATCTAGAAACTGCATTTCAGCTGAGATCTCCTTTTCACCTGTTTCTGGGGCTGGAAATATGTTTTGGAACTACCAGGTGGAATATATTCAGAGCAAAACATACACACTGTGGTGTTTCATATGGCAAACACTGCTCTTTATGGCTATATTACCAAGTTAAGATTTTTTCACCAACACTAGAATGTCTACTGCAAGTGAAAAACTGCAGCAATTTTCTTAAAAACAAAAAACCCAGCCCAGAAAGTAAGATACCTTCCCATAATAAATTTAAACTTCTTGGGTAACATGGATGAAAGGAAAGTGAAAAAAAAAGATTTTGTTTCACAAAGGATATATCTTAAAATAATTTCTATTATTTATACAATTCCTCTACAAGTTGATTGTAGGCTGTTGAACGAGATGGAAAATAAACTGTCTTTATTAATGCATCTCTTTAGTAGAAATTGATACCAAAATTGCCAGATTGACCTTCTAAACTAAATGGCCTAAATGGAGTAGTTATCAACACAGAAATCTTCCTTGACATCCTAAGCCCCACGGTGCTGCTTAGAGACTTTAAAACCAACTTCATCCTTGCTGTTTTTAAGCAGTTTATCCAATGGTAATGTTTTAGACTCTTCCAGAAACATAAAAGGACAGCTGGTATTGCTGATCTCCTTGTTTATCCTCCTGCTATTAAATTCATTATATTCTAATGAATTCATCTTAAACTGAAACATTTCAGGAGCTCTGCTGTTGTTGCTGCCAATGTAAGTCAATGCTGCTCTCATCTGAAGACTCTGATGTGTAAATTTCTTGCTACCAGTGCTCTGACTTTATGTGTAGGCTGAGACTGTCAAATGCTGGACAGGAACACTAGAAACCTAAATTTTACTGAGTCCAGAGTTAGAGAAAAGATTATGCATAAATAGAGTGCAGACTGTCAGTGTAATGTAGTCTTTGGTAACAAAATTCTGACTCCCCTCTGCTTACATCCAAGGAGAGCTAAATAGAAAGGAAAATCCAGTAAGTAATGAAGCAATTATATCTGTTTTCCTACAGATAATTTATGTGTTATAACAATACAGGAAGGCTACCATCCCTGCTTGTAATCACAGGCTGAGGCTATTTTATAAACAGTGAAACCACCCATTGCTGTTGTCCATCATTTATTGCTCTTCTAATAAATACTTCAATTACATTTAATAAATAATGTATTCAGGCTCAGTGAAGTGATAATTCTTTAAATTAATTATTAAATTAATGCAAAAAGGTTTTATTGCAAGCACTACTAAAGGAAATTTCTGTCTTTAATCTAAAGTGATTATTCATTATGTGCAGTAAAAGGCTCCATTTGCATATTATTAGTGAGGTAACCTTTAGCCTTCCTGGCAACAACATAGATGCATCTTGATGTTGCTGTGCATTAATGTTCTGGGTTAGCCTTCCAAAACTAAAGTGATGATAAACAATATGTAATAAAGTCTTTGTTTATGGCCTTCTACCAGCTGTTTTCTGATATCTCAAACATAGTACAATGACAAAATGTCCAGTAAATGTATTACAGCAAGTTGTTAAAAGGTGTTGCCTGCAGATGGTTAGTTGATGGGAAACAGTAAAAGTGGAACCAATTAATGCCCTGGAGATCTGAGTAGTAAATTCATCTCAAACAGACTTTTTAAAAGCCCTTTCTTTGATGATCTCCCATGTGTTGTACTGCCCTGTACTTGCTGCTGCCCTTGCCTGCTATACAGCAGAGACTCTGGGAGTTAGCCATGCACTTTGGCAGGGCTCAGTTCCCCAGACACTAGATTTTCTCCTGTCTTGAGCAAGTCTCATTACTTGCATTAGGAGTTTGTAACACCATCATGGACCTACCCTAACCTAGACATCACAGCGAGGAAGAACTTGCTGTGGAGGAAATTCCCAGTGACTTTCATTGAGAGAAACCAAAGTGGCTTCTCTTTTCATATTTATTTAATTTCCTCTAGGATCCTTAAAGCAAAAATTCACAGGAATCCTTACAGGAGAAATGACCCAGGTTAGTGAGTCCCTAGGGCCTGGTCTAGAGCTGGGAATTTTGGCAGCTCCCCACTGGGAAGACCCATCCCAGTCTGTAGCCTGTGGATACAGGGGTGGGCTGGAGCTGAGCTGTCAGTGCCACTGATTCACAATGCTGCCAGAAATCAGCCCTGAGAGTCAACCTGAGAGGCCCAATTGAGCGCATCTGGCCATGGGATGACTGCACTGGCTGGATTCTCCAGGTCTTGATATGTCAGCCCGTCATCCATGAATCCTTCTAAGACCTGACTACTGGGATCTTGGACAAGTGTATAGACTAGGATCTTGTTTTGCCTGGAAACCCTGACCAGTTCTCCCCTTTGAGACCTTTTCCTTCCAGAGATGCCATTTTGCAGTGTAGTGTCATGATCAAAGCTCCTATTTCATCAAGGCACATCATCAGTGCAGGAAACACTCCCCAAGCCATGTCGTGATCAATGAGGAACACAGGCAGGAGTAAAGCACAACCCATCCCTGGGATAAACACACAGACATTTACCATCCCTTACATTGTCTGAAACTGGAGTTTTCATTAAGCTGCCTGCCCCTCTGCATAATGGAAATCTAAGCAGCATATAGGTCCTCAAAGAGCTTTAATTTGTGTCCTGAGAGCTGTCGATTAAAAAAAAAAAAAAGAAAAAAAGAAAGAAGGAATAATTATAACTATTAAATTATGATCATGTTACTTCCAGTACAAGTCTATAGTCTCAACCACAGTGAAATTTTTAATGCATGTTTTCCACATCATGCTTGGTTTTAGCACTTTTCTTTTAAGATATAAAAAAAAATATTTTTCAGAAAGATAAAATGAAAGCCAAAAATTGACCACAGGCTTCTTTTAACTATATGCCAGGTGAAAAGCCTTTTGTTTTTTATTTTTAGAGTGTGTAACTTGCCTTTTATTCTTCTAGTCCCCAGTACAAACTAAATGCAGGTTCTTTCACCTGACAGGTGTTTGGAAGTAAGAATAGTCTTTAAAGTTCCGTCCAAAACATAACATTCCATGATTTCTGAAAGATAAATTCACATAATGCATCCTGGCTGAGAGCTCATTTTTAAAAAGATGATGAGTATTTAGTAAATCTACATGAGGAAAGCACATATCTTTCCCATAGGGTTAACTAAGAGGTCAGATGGGATTTTTTTCCCACCAAATGCCAAGAGACAAAATTTTGTTGTCTACTTTTTGTGGTCGTTACAGAAAAGTTCCTTCAAAATGCAGTGCAATGTGNTGTGTCCTGAGGTGTTTATCTGAGACAGGCAGGATGGTTCCCATTGCAGTGGCCAAGCTCTGTAGTGGAACCCCACTAAATCAGAGTGAAGAGTCTGAAACTACTGTGTTTAACCAGGATGAGTCCTGCCCATTGTAAAATCCAAGAGAGAAACCTTAAAATTTATAGCTTAATGTGCTTCAGCAGATCAGGACAAATCATGGGAAAGCATCAGGCTGTTTACTAACCTGTTAAGTGCCCAGGACAGGAAAACAGCTCATCCTACATCAGCATTTGACCCTGTGTTTGTTGCCATGAGTTAGCTTTGTTGCAGCTCCCTTTCCTGCTCAGGAAGCAAGACCCACTTTTCTCTTCAGCCAGATTTTTTTTCTCAGATAAGGATGTTGCCCAAAGAAGCCGCAGCACTCTATTATCTCCCTTTGCAGATCTGATCCCAAATTAAAAGCATTTTAATTTGCAAGTTACTCATTAATTCATGCAAAAATTAAATATATATCAAATCACTCTGGACCCTGCTCAGAGATAAGAAAGAATTCAGCATTTTATGGATCCAGGCTCCCTTCCCCCATCCTGCTCATATTCATGTCTCTAACACGGAGACCTCTGGTTCACCTTTGAATCACTTATGTTCTCTTCACCATAGCAATCAGCTCAGTCCTACATAAAGTGTAAAGTGCTGACATTTTCAAGCAGCCTAATGTTTCTTGCAGTCATCTAGCAGCCTTTCAAATGTAGAATCCTAGATGCCCTTGCTTCCCTTAATCAGCTAGCAGTGAAAAAGAAAAATGGAATAAAAGGACCTCATATATCCTCTTCTCCCTCCCTCCTGCAATTTGCTGTCTGTCCAAACTACTCCCCCCACCTCCCTCCCATTACACAGACGCAGCGAGATCTCCGAACACAAATGTTGTAAAACCTCAACACAACTTCACCAATTCACACTAAGGGACATAAATTTAATTCACTCAGCTTCTCATCATCTTATGGCCCCTTTAGGGCTAATCATCTGTATTAACTTTCTCTGGAGCCTTTCTAATGTCTGAGTGCCGCCGACTATTTTGTAGCTGAAATGCATGTGGCAAGAGAGCAAATTGCCCAACAGTGGGTTTCTTCTCTACAACAGTGGTTTTACTATTTAAAAGGAAAGGATCAGGTTTGGAGTGGTGTTGGTTTAAGACTTGGGTGGCAGGTTATGTGGGTGACTATCACAGCTTCATGCAAGAATTTGTAGTCAATATTTCTTTCCTGAATAGAATTGTTCAGCATTTACGCAGCAGATAAACTTTTATTTCTATTCAAGACCCACAAATGCTCTCCTTGATTTTAAAAAGAGTGATCCTTTTCTCAGCAATCCAGTTTCTTGAATTACCAAATTTTAATAGCTGATTTTTTCCTTTTCTTTTTTTTTTGCAGATCTGTAATAAGCACAGTTTTTAGTAGCTAGTCTTCAATGCTGATAAAAGCTCCTGCCTGAATTCAAGCCTGACTGAAATGTGCTTTTTTGAGGTGCTACACAATGTAGACACACTTCTGTTCAAGGCTGTGGATTCTAATTCTTGTTCTTCCACAGATTTAGTGTGTTCTTCTGAGTAAGGACTTTGAAGTACTGCTGACCGTATATTTTTTTCTTTACAGTCTGCTTAACATTCTCCAAGGGACAGGGGTTGTTAGCATGTATTTATATCAGGATGTGAATTGCATACTACAGAAATCAGCAGAATTTATTTTCCTGCTTGTTGACTCCTCACACCTACCTGGCCTTTCTTTCCTTTGACCTGTCATATTACCCTTTTTTATCTGAAGGCCTCAATCACCATGGAGAGTTGAACTTCCAGGATTAATGCTCATCCTCTGCTCTTTTCAATTCTTTTCATTCCCTGGTAAAAAGTGCTGTTTGGACATATTTTTCTGTGATATGACACCACCAGTGTTAAATCTGCAAGGCAAAACCAGAACCTGACACCTACCCACTTCTTCCCTCCTCTGTTTTCCTCAGGGTTTCTGGGCCCTAAAGAAAATACATTTTAATGGACATTTATCTGTGCTAATTATAGACTTGTTTACGTGGTCTGATTATGGACTTCTGATCTGAAATCTCTTCTGAGGCAGCCTCTCACTTTCCCCACTCTGTCTATGTGGCATCTGGGGATATGAAACTTCTACTTTGGGTTAAATTCAGATGTGCTGAATGACAACTTATGGTGTATCACCAGTTTTCAAACAGACCAAGCTGAAAAAAAAAAACTCCACTTCACTAGAAGTCTGATAATCCCCTTTATTTTTTTCGTGTTTTCAGATGGGAACATTCCAAAGTTTTTAAGGAAGACAAAAGCAAAAGCTATGTTAAGACCAATGCAAAGAGGTACTTGCCTGCAGTAAGGGCATATCTTTCTGTTTTGCAGTTCTGTGTGGAGATAGGAGATGAGTATAACATCTTTTTCCTCTCTAGCTACCATGCTTTCAGTGGAAGGAGAGCTTTCCCACAGACCTCTTTGTTCTGGAAAATGACCAGCAAAGATTGAGAACAGCCCCATCAAGGTCAGCTGCTTTGACAGCTGGAGAGATGCAATGTTTAGTCCTAGGTTTCAAACTGCCTAGATTCCCCATTTTTTGTTCTGCTTCCTTCTTTCCCTTTAGATTGAATATAATTTTTTTATCAAAAATTTATTCCAGATATTAAAGCAGTGGTTTCTTCCAGCTGATCACATAGTTCATGTCTAGTAGTCTTGATCAGGTTTATCCTTTCACTAACAAAAAATCCATTTGGGGACTGAAGTAATTTTGAAAATGGATAGACTCTGTTCTAGAAACTAGAATTTTCTTTTGAAGTCACAGAATTCCCAACCAGTTTTCAGTACAGGGTAAGGTTTCCAGGGCCAGTGAGAGCTAAGCCTGGCACACCAAGCAAGATTCTCACTCTCTTCTCTCTAGAGGAAAAGTTGCAAAACAGGCCAAGTGTTTGGGTTTCCAGACAACAAACTGCAAAACTGTGGCTACTGGCATCATTTGTGCCTTTCATATTTCATCCAGCAATCAATCTCCTTATGTCATCAGCTAGGAGAAGAGAATTTGATGAAAATCATGACTAAGGATGTGAGTGGGAAAAGTGGGGATCAACTATCTGGCTCAGACACAGAAAGTCTGTCCATGTTGTGAAGGGCATGTGGTAGTAGACTTAAGTTTTTTTCCCTTTTCTCCCAACACAGCCCTGTAGCTTTATTTTTTCCTCCTGCAATCTCCAGATGATGCAAGTGCTGCTATAAATGATATTTCAGCTTTTTATATCTTCAGACACACAGATTACCCCCCCAGAATCCTTTTACTGCTGAGTGTGGGTGAAAAAAAAAATTAAAAAAGTGCTTTCCACTCATCAGGTTCAGTCTATTTCAGTAAAAGAAGTGAGTGGAAAAAGAAAGGCAACAATGATTGCACTGCAACATTCATATGCTTTGGATGAAGGATTATATTTTTTAAACCTTCCAGGAAAATAAACCTCAGGAAAACAAGAATGCTTTACAGAGGAATGAGACTCTTTTGTCAGCAATCAATGATATTTTGGCTTGCTATGATTTCTTCATTGCCTCTCTCCACCTTCAGCAGGATGTATAATTCTGAGTAATCTTTCTTTTTTTGGCCTTTCTCCCTATCGATTTAACTGAATTAATAGCAAATCCACCAGAAAGTCTGGCTTCCAATGATGTTTTTATTTGTTTTTCCACTGAAATTGTGGCTTATGTTTGATGGATACATCTAGACTGATGAAAAGAAAGGCAAGATGAAAACAAAAATATCTGGAATAAAATTGTTTGGAGGCATATTTGATACTGGGACTAGAAAGAAGTCAAGAACCCTGTTTTTAATGAGGAAATACTTCCAAGTTCATGCCAACAGATGCTCTCTCTGGTGTTTCTCTGTTTTGAACAACAGGCATTTGAAGATATTTAGGCAGAATTTACTTTTTGAGTTGAAGAGGTAAAAAGAGGGAAAACAACCCATCCAATTTCTGAATCATCATCAGAGCAGGAGCACCTGCTCAATCCCTAAGAAGAGCCGACAGTGTCTGTACTCCTCATTTTGGCACCTCAGTTTAGTGGCTATGGCTGTCTGGAAGGCATCCCAGATTATGTCCTCTTTTCCACCTTCTTCCATTTGTATTTAAATGAACACAGCTCCTGCAACAGTACTAGCAGGATCATGAATTACTTAAATGTGCTGAAAATAAGGTGAAACAGGGACCTACTAAATGATCCTGTGAAGTATCATTATCACTAGGAACTCAGATAGGTGAGACATGGCTAATTATACCACCCTGTCCTCAGCCTTCAAGCTGACTGGAAATTTTCATTGAGGGTAAGAATTTGATTGAATTTGTGAAAAAAAAAAAAAAATCCAACAAACAAACAAACAACCACAACAAAAACTCAATAAAAACAAACAAACAAACCCACCCTGAAGCCAAAAAACTCCTCAGGATGANACAAACCCAACCTGCCAAAAAACAAAATCCAAAAAAGGATAAAATAGCCTTCTTTTAGCCCTTCTTTTATCCTTTCTAAGCAATTATCTATCAACCAGGGAGGAGACTAGCTCCTGCTTCTCCATCCCACAACTCATGTTCAACCCCTTTGACACAGTCCTCCATATTCTCAGCGATGAGGATATTAGTATTTTATGGCTGAGACTCCACTTCTGAGCTGATAGGATTTATGCCCCTTAGTAAGGGAGGAAATTGGGAAATAATCAGTAATCTGAATATCTTTTACCAACCCCGAGGGGCAGGACATGAAAAAGGAAGACAAGCTGTTTACTTAAGCTGGTCAAGTATTGTCCAAAAGAATTGTCACTGGAAGTGTTAAAAAAATGTGTAGATGTGGCACCTGGGGACATGGTTTAGAGGTAGAGCTGGCAGTGTTAGATTAATAGTTGGACTCAATATTAGAAAGTTTTTCCAACCTCAGTTTTTCCATGGGTTTGTAATTCCAAGATTTCTCTACTGGAAAATGTTGATCCCAGGTCATGAAACATCCCTTGAGAATGCTTTGATTTCTTTCGACATTTTGACTTGCATCTGGTGGGGCTGAGGGGGCAATGCAGGCTCCAGGGAATTACTAGATCACTGACACTGCAAGGAAGAAAGGTCTGTGAGACTCAGGTACCTGGAGTAAACATGGTTGCACAGGAAAAAAAGTGTACCCTGTACCCTACAGCACTAAATGCTTACTGTAAAATGGCCTGCAAGAGAACAAAAACCCCACTCCATCACCTCCAGATATGACTCTTGAAAATCCTACTTTTGGGGTAAGTCAGTAGCAACAGAATTACCATTAGTAGTATTAGCTATCTTTTTTATTTCTGGCAAGAATTCATTTCATCAATTTAAAGGAAAAGTTAGTGGAAAGAGGGAGGAGTGACTCAGTTCCTATTAATGTCCTCTTTGTCTTGGAGCACAGATGGAATTCATATGGATAGTTAAAATTGCTGAAAAATATGAAAGATTATTATAAACAGAGCATCAAGAAGTAGAAAATACCAGATAGGATAATTACATTGTCATATTTTTATATGAAAATTATTGTCCAGGCAAATGTTGCGTGTTTGGAGAAGTTGAAAATAACTATAAATACATCCTTCTGCATGTCACAGAACAAAACAATTTTAAAGTTTAAACTCCATTATTTTAGAAGAGCTATTTATTTCAAGTAGGTGGCAATTTTCTTCCCCTCCCCCAGCCCACAGTATTCAGTAGCTATTCACCTCTCACAATTTCCATCCAGCCTGTTCTTTAGAATCCAATTGCAACCTTTAAAGTAGTCATCTATTTCTAATGGAAATCTCCACATCCAGCTCTTTGAGCCGCTTTTCCAAACTCTTAATAAATTGCCTCAGGTTGTAGAGTTAGTAATGGCACTAAGTGGAGGAGGCCTTTCATGAAATGTTCTGAACCTCAATTCTCTTCTCACCCTTTCTTTTGTCCACTGCTGCGTGTATTTTTGCAGATTTCCAACAATTGCGCAGTCAAGTGGAACAGATGACTTTATTCTCCTGCAACAGAATTTGGGAAATTTGCCAGATAAGTGGGTATGAGAAGGAGCGTGTAAACGGGGTCAGCTGAAGTAGAATTGGATCTTGAAAGAGCAGTAAATACTCAGCTCCCACAAAATACTTTTCTTGGCATGAATGATCTCTTCAGGGAGAGAAAGAGGAAATCAGAGGGTGACTTATGTTACTGATCTTGCCTCCTGCTGCTTCCTTACAATGGGTGTCTGCAGTGAACTGGAAGTTTTTGAAAGGCAGGTGGAGTGTGACAGCACTGCCAAGTGCTCTGGGGGCACACTCCTTGTGGAAGTGCTGGAATGAGAGGTGACCCCAGAGGATGAGAGAGCATTACCTGTGGAGAATCTCAAGTGTGTCCAAGTGCCTGTCTGAGATGCTAGGAGCTGCTGGCTGAGAAATGATTCAGGACAATGAGTCTCAGGTAATTACTGGCTTCTCTGGTACACAGCACTTGACGTGAAGGAGCGATAATTCTACAGACAATATTTGATTGCAAGTTTCTTCAGAACCCATAAAATGGCATAAGATAGACACTCAGGAACAGCGTATCAAAAAATCGTGGAATGGATTGTGTTGGAAGGGACCTTAAAGCTTGTTTCACCCCCCTGCCATGGGCAGGGACACCTTCCACTGTCCCAGGCTGCTCCAAGCCCCAGTGTCCAGCCTGGCCTTGGGCACTGCCAGGGATCCAGGGGCAGCCACAGCTGCTCTGGGCACCCTGGGCCAGGGCCTGCCCACCCTCACACTAAAGAATTTCTTCCCAAAATCTAACCTAACCCTGCCCTCTGTCAATATTAGATGAGAGAAATGTTTTGCCAAGATGACCATATCCCAGAACAGAAGGACACAAAAGAAACAGGTGTCCTGTTAAAATAGATTGTGGGCATGTAGGTTCCCAAGTGTGTATAAGTACCCAGTGTTGTCATTAAGAAGGCAAATGCAGCCCTGTACACCTAAGCAGGGGAATTATCAAATAAAGAAGGGAAGCAGTGTTCCTTGGTAAGGAAGATGGTATCTTAGGGCTGGTTTCCATGCTTTAAAAGAGGTTGTGTGTGAGTCTGAAAACAATCAGAGAATCATTACAAGCATGACTTAGAGCAGGGAAAACCTGTCTCACCATGAGAAATTTAAGAAGCCAAATCTATCCAGTTTATCCAGGAGTAAACTAAGAGGTGAATTGGTCATAGTCTACAAATATCTCTGTTAGGAGGAGATTTTAGAAAACAGACAATTTTTTAATTATGGAGAGCAAGGCTTAATGAAATTTGGTAGTCTGAAACAAAGCTATTGTGAACTCAGAGTAGGAATTCATTGTACATTTTTAACTGTGAAGATAATTAACCATTGAAAGAGTTTAACTGAGTATATGGAGACTTTCCGTCACTTGAAAATGAGCTAAAGATAAACTATTATTTAAACTCAATTAAGTGCCTAGCGCAGACATAGCTACAAGGTTTTGTGGTCTGGTGTTATGCACATCAGATTGAAGGCTATGACTATCTCTTCTAAATTATAATTCTTCATTAATCATTTCTGTATCAAAGGGATACTTCTTTAGAAAGGGCAGGAATTACTCTTGAAGCCTGCAATTAAGAACACTACATTATCACATATTTAATTCTACTGGAACATAAATGAGCTATAACATTTAAAGGGCTTTAAGAAATAAACCCCTCTGCATTCCTCTGGGCTTGCTATCTCTGTCTTGAATACTCAGTCTTCACAGATTCATCCTCTGGTTTTTAGCCATCATCAGCCATTTCACCTCTCTTCAGAATTTTGTCTTCAGGAACAATAGTAGAGGAAACCATCCTTCTGTTCCTTTGCTGTTCTCTGGGATCAAACACCCATCTTCTCTGAGGAGACAAAGGAAGCATTGGCAAGGCTCTTTTTTTTGTTTTAAAGATTTTAAAAGAATGTCATGACAACACTGCTATCTTCCATGCCAGCTCGTCCATGAAGATGTTACTGACAAAAATCCTTTGAGCAAATCTTCACTTGGTCATAGAGAGAAAAAAACCCCAAAATATATGCTGCTGCCAGATCATTAAGGGTACAAGGAAAAAACAGAGGGCTTGTGTATGAGCTCTGTATCATGGCTGTAACTGTAGAGAGCTGAGGAAAAGCAGATCCCAAGATCACAGACCATTGCACAACCACTGGTGAGGGAGGTGCTTGTCCTTCACCAGGATCCTGCAGGGCACAGCAAGTCACTGAGATCAGTGGGACACAGGGACTTACACTTCTGAAATATGAACCTGTCCTTGCTAGAGGAGTTGCTCACATCATCAGCTGCTTGAGAAGTCTGCTGCCATTCATGCAATGTTAGAGTGAGGCATGAAAGGAGTTGTGGATTTATTATTATTCCTTACACCAAGGAATACTTTCTGCAATATCAAGTCAACCCACCCCCAAATCTGTACTAGCTTCAGAGAGTTCAGTATTTCGTAGGTTTTTCCATGCAAGATTGATGGGATCTCGGGGAAATCTGCATGTGTTTCTGCCCTTCCCAGGAACCTCACTGGAAATACTCCTTTCTTGATATTGGTCCAGGAGAAATGGAGCACAGAACGTGTACAGAGCCTTAAGAAGATCTTGCAAGCAATTGTTGTGGGAGCAGAACAGTGACTCTCACTTCAGTAACAAAGAATCTGAAAGGTCTGCATGAACAGACAAGTGTCACAAGCTGCTTCTGCATCTAAAGAAATTCATTGGACCATCAAAAACTTTGAATTAAATGACATACTGTATTTTAATAAAACGAAGGGATCCATAAACAGAGGTGTACGTACTTTCCAAAGGTTATACAGATCAAGAAGTAGATTCTCCATCACCAAAAGTGAAGCTATTTGGATCAGAAGTGTTATAAAATCAACCCGCATACAGCAATTGTGTTCCATTTAAATGTTAGCTGAGAAGTAGACAAATGAAAAAAACAATGGTGAAAGGAAGGCTGTGGTTTTTGCTTTGGAAGATGAAATACACTTTAAAAGGTTGTTTTTCATGAAAATAAGTCTTAAGAAGGACCTTTCTCTACACCACAGTGGAAACAATTTGGTTTTTCAGACTGGACCATATAATTTCCATTGGATTAGGATATTTGTTTTAAGTAGTTTGGTCTCTAAACCAATATGCAGGATTTTTTTTCCCCCTTGGCAGCTTTGCAAACTTTTGTCTCTAAGACCTACTTATTTGTTGTGGTTTTGACCTCCTGCAGTGGGTTAAACTTCTGTCTAGAAGGGACAGAGTCAATGTGCCACAAAACCAACAAGCAAAACCTTTTGGGGCTCGTGTGGCTAAATGAGTCACTACCCAAAAGTCTGCTTCTTACTGTACTTGGGGTGAAGGCAGCTTCCTTTCCCCTGTGTTTATGAGAATGAATTACCTTGAGGTCTTACAAAAAGCTGTGGCGTTTTCTTGCTACCCGCTGGGCAACTGAGAACAAATAAACCACACTTGATTTTCATAACACAGGTAATTAGCATAAATTGACTAACTCATAGCCACAAAACTACAACCGAACAAAGCTGTGGACTCCGGAGGTCTCCTCTGGCTCTAAGACATAGTGATTCTCATACTCCACTCAATTTAAACCATCCTGAAATGAGAATAGAGTTTCCTGCCCAGGAGAGAAACAAATCTGCATTTGCAGTTTTCTGGTAACACTGTCATTTTCCCCCCAGGATTTCATCTCTTTTCATGTTCTTCTGGTGCAGCTCCTCTTAGAAAGTCTTCCCTTGTCTTCTCCAAAGTCAAAATATAGATGATATTTTCTTTTCCCTCTACCCCCAAGGAAATCATCCTTCCAGTCCACAAAATTCAGTCTTGATAAATCAGTGTTTTCAATAGGGAAAGAATTGGTTACTTGACAAATTTTCAGCTGGTTGTAGCAAGAATTGCCAAAGGCCAGAGTGTGATGACAATTTGCTTTCTCTTAGGGCATTTCCCCTTCCTCTGAGATATCTCTGGACACCCATTCTTGCCTTTGACCTGTTCTTCCATCTGCTGACATCAAAACCTCCCTGTAGGAAACACCTGTCTGAGCTGGGAAAGGCGGTGGGAAGTTTCTCATGGTGCTATGGGAGAGTTTGAACAGAGGAGGAGATCTGAGATCTTTTCATCAATTTTTGGACTTTCTCAGCCTGCCTTACTCTGTGGCCAAGGTCTTGAATGAGCAGCCGCAGCTGGAGCTGTGTAATTTGCAACTCAGCCGTAGCTGCCAGCAGTAAGAACTCAATGGCAACCTTCATCCTGGAATGCTCCATAAGGGATGAATGGAGATTAGCAAGGAATTGAACCACAGAGGGGACACATCCATCAGCCTCTTATCTTCCACAAACACCATCCCAAAATCAGCTCAGAATCATGTGCTATGTTGGGTCTTCTCATTGGTACAGGATGAAAAGCATTGTTCCAATAATATAGTCAATGATCAAAATTAAAAAGTGAGGCCCCAAAATCGACACAACATTTCTCAAAAGAACAAAGAATTGTGAAGAGATTAATTTCTACTGAAATTCATTGGAAGAGAGATCCTAATCTTTACTAATATTTTTAAAATATTACCTGGTCATTGAGATACCCATGGACAAGATTATTCTTTCTGGTTTATGAGAGAAAGCTGGGGAGCTGATTCATTGGTGAGGGTAGGAATATAAGAGGGAGAACTGAAGTCATTAGGAAGAGGCTATAACCCTTGTGTCCCTGAATGTATGTTGCACGTTGTGGGGAACAAAACTACATTCTTGGATGATAAAATTAAAAAGGAAAAAAAGAAATAATTTTTACAGACTGCAACAAATGTTGGGCCTTGAAGCCATGGGGTGTGGCAAATGCTAGAACATGAGTTGACCTAACCATTAATGTTCCTAGCTAGTCCTGCAATATCTTTCATCGCATAGTCACAGTTTGGACTCAAAAACTGGTTTGCTTCCAATATGATTTTACAGTGTTTTCAGGGAACAGAAGCAAAAGAGTTTATTTTCTGCCTCAATAATTCTAATGACAGCTGGTTTTGATGCAATTTAGAAATAAACCTTGCAGCTTAGATTGACGACCTTTAGAGAGAGGATGAGTATGTCCTGCATACCCATGTCTAAGCATTGCAATATGATGAATTTCTTATAGTGCATTCTACTCATATTTCCTAATTTTTAGCCTTTTGAAAGTTTTAATTATGCATTTTTAGCTTTTCTTCAAGTCAGAGCATCTATTCAAGTCCATTTTGAAGACAGACCTCTAGAGAACTCCTTCATACAGTTTCTTTAGAGCTTCACCTGCCAATGGAAACAACTGGTTTTCAAGAAGGATGTGATGACGCAACAGAAAGAATGCTATAGAAATCAAGAAAAAATGACACCATAAAAATCCAGTAATTTTTTAATGTTGCTAAGAATTTCAGCACAAGTTTTCCTGAAAAAGTAGCGGTTGTCTCCCCATTACCGAATATAATTTCACTTCTATTTGTACCCCTGTGGCCAGCACACTTAATAAGCTTTGCAATGAGAATTGTAGAAAACCTTGAAAATTATGTGAGGTTTTTTGGCTTCAAAGTTCTGCTCAGCACTCTGGTGGCTGCTGGGTTCTTGTTAGCCCTGTGGGCTGAGGGTGGGGCATGGCAGCTAGAGGTGGGAACACTATTTTCTCACAGCTTGGCCTCTGTGACAGAGGCTGACTCTGGCACATGATGCTCAAGAAGTTTCAAAGTTTTTGTGAAAGTGCTGTGGAACAACATGTACTTAACACCCATCAAACAACCATAAAAAAATTATAATTTTGTAGTTAACCCAAGAATCATTTGACTATGAAATTCAGCTCAGTAATATCAGCAAAGCATTGAGTCACCAGAGTCTACAAAAATAGCTCAACCTTCCTTCAGAATTGGTTTCTCAGCTTAGACAAGAGTCTGGATTTGGTAGTATTGGTATTTAAATTGCATTTTGGGAGTTTTTATCTGATAACAGTGGAAAGCCATGCAGCTGCCCGATGTTATGACATTTTTTCCATTTGTCCTGGGAACAGAAATTGGATCTCTTTCATGTCCAGATGCTACTCATCACAATCAGAGAAATATGATCAGAATTAACCTAATTGCTATTCTTATAAAAAAGGCCACAGGGACAAAATTTCTGCTGGTGGTTTTGCCTTACCATTTGTGCAAGAAATAAACACACTTTCATAGAACCAAAGAAACACAGAATTATAGAATTATAGAATGATTTGGGTTGAAAGGGAACTTAAAGCTAGTCTCATTCCAAACCCCTGCCATGGGCAGGGACACCTTCCACTGTCCCAGGCTGCTCCAAGCCCCAGTGTCCAGCCTGGCCTTGGGCACTGCCAGGGATCCAGGGGCAGCCACAGCTGCTCTGGGCACCCTGGGCCAGGGCCTCCCCACCCTGAGACATTTCACTTGTTTCTTTCTGAGATCTCCTTGATCAGAGAAGACAGGTAGGAATTCCGTTAAAGAAAGAAAAACACATCTTTAATGAAAGAAAATGGATGACTTAATGATTTTGGAATTGGAATAGCTACCGTAGGAAAAGCTAGACAGGCAGAATAAAAAGAATGTGTATTGTTCCTATATGATATAGCCTGAAGTTTTATGGGAACACCTTTAGTTAAATTTCTAAACCTTAGACATCCCTTCAATTCTTTTCACAAAGCAGAAGCCCTGTTTCCCAGCTGAGCGTCTGTGTAAGTCACAGATACCTCACAGTCCTCTAGGACAGAGTTTCTGAAGAATCAGAGTGCGTGAGCAATGACTACTGCTCTTGAAACTGCTCTTCACCAGCCCCAGAAGATGAGTTCAACAGATCGAGAACTAAATTCCAGCATGACTCCTGCAAATGGTTCCAAGTTTGAACAGCTCCTTTGCCTTTTAGAACAAGTGGTGACGAATAGGTGAAGAACAAGTCAGAAGCTACAGCAGGTGACTCATCTCCTCAGGAGCTAGAGAAATATAACAAAACAAAGGTGTTTGATGTGCAGCTGACCTCAGGAGGATTCATCTTCAACCTTGATTATGTACATCAGCTGTATATTTTTGACTGCTGTAGGTAAAACAGAGTGGGAACTCAGAAATCAACAGCCTTCTAAAATCAAATAATCCCATAATTTTTTCCCTACACACATTGATTTGCTCAATAAATGGAATCTACCTTTAGATATTTGTTTTTCCTCCATACCTGCTTATTGTAAAGAAATTTTGAGTATTGCAAGGGAAGGAATGTATGAAGGTTGATGGTCCCAATAGAAGGTGAGTTGTGTATCTAATTCCCAGAAAATCTCTGCAAATATTAAACAGAGAATTTAGCAAAGCCTCATGTAGGCTGTAAAAAAATAATAAAATTAGTCTAAAAGATCCACAGATCTGTGCATGAAATCCAGCCTATTTTTTCAGCCAGTGGTTTGTGGATATTGGTGAAGAGGCACTCTTCACAAGGAAATCACAGTTATCATTTAGTGCTGACAAATTGCATCCAAAAACCTACATCTCAGGAGATGTAAAAATATGAAGATATTTCTGTGTGGTTAATCTGTAAAACTAAATTATCTAATCTGATATTTTGCATATTTTAAGTGCAGAAAATACCACATAGTGATGACTAGTTTAAGAAAAAAAAAAAATCCTTGTTCTTGGCCAAAGGACTTCTCACAAAGAACTTGATCTGGATTTGAAGTCACCCAGCAAAAAACTATCTGACTGAATGTTGCCATCTGTGAAGTGTATGTCTCCACCTTCTCTTGAAAATTAGGGATAAAAGTAGAAATACATGGGGAAAAGTGCAGCTCTTTCTGTAACAAACAATTAACATAAGTTAGAGACGTGGTTCCTATTTCCTGACAGTGCTCATTTCAAACCCACAGCAATTTTCCCAACAAGCCAAGCAAGATTTGATTTGGGTGTGGTCATTTTGAGAACTTGTAGTACAATGGAACATGATTTAGAAACACACCTATGGGCAAGACCATGCTTTATTTCAACTAATCCTACCTATTAGAGAAAGAAAGAACATTCCTTTTTCTTGCTCTGCTGTTGCTATTTTGTAAACTTGCTTACAAAGCTCTTTTCTGATTTGGGCATTTAAGACAATGTGGTTATAAAAACCCTTTGGTAGCATTACCTATGAGGGCTACACTAGAGATAGAAGATTCCTAAAATTTGTATACTTACAGCTTAAGATATTATTTCTTCTGGAACTATATATGTACAAATATACTTGTATGCATGAGCTGGACTTTGCCGATGATGTGATTTTTATACTATTGTATTAAAATTGCTGTAGTAATTTACACAGCTCACTAATCCCTCACACATACTAATCTTACCCTCTGAAATTATAAATTAGAGACATAGTTAAACGTGGGTGCTTAGGGAGGAGTTCAAATGCATAAGAAAGCCTTTCAACTGGTCTACTGAAAGACCAGATGTTCAGCCTGCAAATTTCCCCTAAAAATATCACTAAAGGTGGGTGTTAAGAATTAAAACATGGCTCTGGCTTTAGAAGGCCCTTAAAAAAAATAAAGAAGAGAGAAGTAAGCTTTATTTCCCACAAATGATTCAATAGTTAAAATTCACATTTCATTTACAGCCCAATAATATGTTCTATGCGCACACAGACACAGCCTGTCATTTTATATATGAGTTTTGTGAGGTTGTAATGGCAATAAAATAACAATCCACAGTTTTCCTGAGAAGGGAGAAGTACTCCTTGCAAAGTTTCCTCTCTCCAAGCGCCACAGCCATGAAGAATGGCTCTCAGATTATGTCCTGTCGATGGTTAATTTTAAGCCTAGAAGTTTATTAATTTTGACTCATAGCAGAAAAGGCCATGACCAATTATTATTCAGGAAAAAATCATGCTGTTTAGCCAAAGAACTGCACCGAGCAATGCTGCACTTGATGTGCTTGTGATAAATGTTCACATGACAAGGTTATTTGGTGTACAGCGGCTGGAGGGGTTGTCATAGCAACCCGTGCACGATGCTCATAAATTTGATGTGTAGTTATCCTTGCTGTGTATGCAAAAAAACCACAAAGCCAACTCAAGCCGTTTAATTTACAGCATTGACTATCCCTAAAAGAAAAAAAAACAGGAAAAGAGAAGAGAAGAGAAGAGAAGAGAAGAGAAGAGAAGAGAAGAGAAGAGAAGAGAAGAGAAGAGAAGAGAAGAGAAGAGAAGAGAAGAGAAGAG
>VZTR01000739.1:42985-83747 GCA_013400775.1 Chaetops frenatus
AAGGAAGCAAGAAGAATGGAAAAAGAATAATGAATAATGAATTATAAGGTAATAGACTTTTTCAGATTATATTCCTTCACCAGCTCCTCAAAGCTGAAAAGACTTTTAAGATAATCATTATGGTAGGAAGTGAAAGTTATCATTAATATTGAGGAAAAAAACAAACAAAAAAAGAGCTTTCTTGAAAATCTATGCTCAAGTGTATTGGTGGTTTTCTGCTACTCATGCAAACACCTGAACATAAGTGAAAAAACTGCTAACACCCTCTTTTCTATTTTGCTTTTTTTCTTCTTCAGAAAGGCTGAGATGAAACCTTGAATCACCTGTCAAGAAGACCATGATGAAATGCCCTCCTTTCCATAAAAGTTACCAGGATGAGAAGAATCTATCATTCTCTACAGTTGTCTTGTTCAAATACAGATAAAAATGAAGAGAAAGGTAAAAAGAACACTCGTTTCTTATGGTTAAAAAAAAAAAAAAAAAAGGTTTATCTGGAGATGATAAAAACAGTAGAAGAAGAAGAAGGAGACCAGGGCTTTTTATGAACCAAGTCATCAAAACCTTCAGTTTGGACAAGTTCCTTAAATTATATGCTCAGTCTCTCTATCTGTACAACAGGGATTTGTTACTTCTGTTCTCAGGAATAACTTATCAACCCTCTTAGAAGGAAAATATCTGGAAGACTGGAGATTTTAGAGTAAAACTACTTGCAGGGAGTAAGTAGCCTGAACCATCCCCATGAGAACAGGGGAAGGTTCTGGTGGAAATTTTCCTTGCTGATGTCCCTATATCTCACACAAAGCTGTGCTCAAATTAGAGAAACCAAAGCACCAAGGAGCAACAGGAGCACCTTTTTCTTGTGTCTGCACTTAAACTGATGCAAATCACACTCGTGTGCAATGGGGTGAAATGGATGCCAAATCACAGAATCATAGAAATCATGGACTCATGAAAAGATTTGGATAGGAAAGGACTGTAAATATCCTCTTGTTCCACCCCTGCCATGGCAGGGACACCTTTCCCTTGACCAAGTCCCATCCAACCTGGCCTTGAACACCTCCAGGGATGGGGCAACCACAATTTCTCTAAGCCTGAATGCATTTGGAGCTCTCCACTGGAGGATTTAGGTATTAATTACTATTTCCAGATATATAAATATTAATGAGTCAAGGATCCTTGGCAGAACCAAGTCAAGAATCTCCCAGGTGGAAAACAAGAGCGGCTGCTGTTCAGTACCACCCTCCTGTTCCAATGCCCAGGCCTTTTCAAGGAGCTACTTCAATAAAGACAAAAAATGCTTCTAAATATGCAGAAGTTTCCCCCTTAATTTCCTAACCTTTATGACTGACATGACATAACATATCATTTATATCCAATGGATGACTGCACCTTTTTTGTTCAAGAAGTTCTTTTCCTTGACTTCTCATCATAGAAATGAATACCTAGTCATACAGATAAACTCAAAAGTGTAGTTCAAATTACAAAAGGAGGTAATAAAGACACAACCTTTGTGCTGAGAAAATGGTTATCTTTACACAGACACTCTTGGAAAGTGATGCATCCCAGCCTCAGAGGGGTGCTCAAAGAAGTCAGATGATTACTGTCTGGAAAAGCATATTTCTGTCTGATGGCCCACAGGGATGCTGGAATGGCTACCTCGAATTTAGATATGGCAAGACCTAAAGAGGAGCAATCCAAACTAAGTATAGTTGTCTACAGTGAAGATGTCAACATGTGAGCTAGTTCTCATTGTGTTCAGGGGCACCCTAATGGTCTAGGCATTAGGGCAGTCAACAGGCCTTAGGGCAAAATTAATTTCACCCTTGAGTTGATTCTTACCTTTTGATTAGATGACTCCCTTTCTAATTTTCATTGTCTGCTTTGACTACACTTTTTCTGTTGATAATAAAAATCTAGATGACTACTTCATGTGTAGTCTCTTTCAACGAGGATCCATAAAAGTGTTTAAAATTAACCTTGCATGAAAATCCTTTTTTCTCACCTAACATTGAGACCTCAGTGACACCTCTGCCTTCCACATTCCTTCCTCCAGATAGCTGCATTCTCAAGAATGTCTCTTACATTTGCTTCTTTTCAGCTGCCCTTTAAAATGACAAGTTGATGTGGTGCCAAGTTTTCAGTGAAACAGGGTTTTCCCACAGGGACTGTCACCTTAAACTGAGGAAACTTACTTTTCCCTTACCAACCATGTTTAGAGAGAGAACCACAGAGTCTCAGTGCATGTGATCTCACAGAGTGCATTAAAATGTGTCCCCAGAGTGTGATCCAGCTGTACACATCCACCACATGAATGGTAACACCAGAGCTGGTCATCCTGGGCTCCCTTTGTAGTGAATGGTGAGGGAAGTGTAGATGGGTGGAAAGAAAACTTTTGAGGCACAATTCACCTGGATGAATTTAGGTCTATTTCAGGATGAAGTGAATCACATCCTGAAAGATCTCTATAGGAACCCAGAATGACTAATGCAGGAGTAATCACCTGCATGACAGACACAGCCAAGAGACAATGGCTTCAGTGCACAGTGTGCCTTAGCAACCTCATGGAAGATGAACACCATTTTTCCTGTCCTCATAGACTAATGACAGAACAATCATGCAGGAGATTACTCACATCTAGACAGGTGTTATGCAGAACACAGTGTACAGTGGTCAAGCTCCTCTGTTTTTTTGTCTCCTGAGAATCTGCCAAGATGCAGCATGAATCAGTGCTTGCTGCACTGAACACGTAGGACTGGGGCTGCTGCATCTTCTGAAGAGTTCCTGCTGAAAGGAGTAGGGCCTGTTTTGTTATTCTGTCTTTTCCTGACTCTCAGGGGAAAAATAAAGGCTTGCTATGTGACAATGAGGATCCCTGAAGCAAGGGGAAGCAAGAATAAAACTCTGTGGTTTCTCACATCCTTTATTTCTGCACAGCAAGAGGGAGAAATGTCCCAGTTGTGTGACCAGAGGGAATTAATTTTGAAAACAGCACTGCTATGAAGCTGCTGGGCAGCTGAAAAGAGGTTTTTTCAAGGCAGTGATCCTGATTCATGTCACGGAGGCTGGGAGTGGAGGTGCTCTGGTCAGGCTTCACTCTCCACACTCAGTGCAGAGGTCTCATGCTCTAAACCCCGATGACTGAGGATGCTGGTGCTTGCTGAATTTGTTATCTCTGTTGGATCTGTAGAAATGAAAGGTGAGCTTAAAGAAAAGCCCACAAGAGGCCAACGAGGGAAGATGTTAGCAAGAAACATCTTTCTTTCACTTTCTAGCCAAAGACTCTTGACTACATGGGTCCATATTTCATCATCAAAGGCTAGCTCAGAAAGGAAAGAAGTATGTTAAATTTAACACGAGGCATGTTAAAAAACTACCAGATGAGTAAGAGAAGCATCTTAAAACAATAAAACACAGGATGTCTGGACCAGCAACACATACCACTGGAGTCCTCCAAGTTCCTGTTTGGTGATTTGAAAATATCTATGATTTATATGTTTGAATTTTATCTTTTTCAGTAACACATTAAAATTTCCTACTGCCCTGTAAAATTATTCTCAATAATTCTATAATAAATTAGGCTAAGGGAAAACCTAGAGTCCTTCTTCAGTGAGATGTTGTGGGAATTAAGAAAAGTTTGGAGACAACCAGCTTTTCAAACCATTTTCTCAGTGTCTGAAAAAAACACTATCAGATGGCAGCTTCACTCATTTTTTTTATGATGTATACAGAGGAGAAAATAAATCTCCCAGTCACAGGGACCATGGCACAGATGTGAAACTGATGTTAGAACTAAAACAGAGGAAGATCCGTTTCAGCCAAGAACCGATGTTTGTTGTGGTCAGACGTGTCCATGTAATCCTTTCCATTAAGGAGGAGTGGAATAATATTATATTTCTATAGTTGTATAATAGCTGTATCTTGATTAATATCCCTGTGACACTGAAGTCAAAGGAATCGCAATTACTTTCAACAGGAGCAGCTTTGTTACCTCTTTATGTTTTGGTATATTCCCTCTAATCTGAAAAGCTCTCAGCTACAAGTTTTGCAAACTCAACACCAGCCATGAGGATTAACCTCTCCCCAGTCAAGCTGTCCTGACTTTAGAAAGCTGCAAACAGATGTCACAGCCTCCAAAAGAGCCTTGTCTCAGCCCCAGGAATGGATGATTTACCCCCTGGATGAGTCAGGGGCAATTTTCCCATGCGTTTTGCTGCCTGACTTGTGTCACCCCAGCTGCTTGTTTCCCATGGTCCTGAGCACACAGGCACAGGTTTGTGCCCAGCTGCCACTGTACAACATGCTCTGGGTTCATGCCTTGGACTTTGCCTCTCTGCTCTCATGTCCACAACCCCAGGGGTTGCTTAACTCTGCCTGAACTCACCCTTTCCTGGGTTGGAATAGAATATTGAGCACACACAGAGATAAAATGCAATGAAAAATGGGGCAAATACTTTTTTGCCAAATTGTTCTTTGAACTGGGATGTGAGATAAGGGGCCTTACACAAAGGGCCATGGGCTCATCAGTGGTCATAAAGAGTAAATCTGAATCTCTCCTGTGAGGAAAGGCTGAGAGAATTGGGACTGTCCTGCCTGGAAAAGAGAAGCTTTGGGGTGACCTAATTTGTGCCCTTCCAGTACCTGGTGGGAGTGACAACAGGGATGGAGAGAGACAATTTCCATGGGCCTGGAGGCAAAGTACAAGGGAAATGGCTGCAATTTGAAAGACAGTAGGTTTAGATTGGGTATTAGGAAGAAATTTTTCCCTCTAAGGGTGGTGAGGCCCAGGCAGAGGTTGCCCAAAGAAGCTGCGGCTGTCCCATCCAAGGCCAGGTTTTATGGGAGTTGGAGCAAACTGGGATAGTGGAAGGTGTCCCTGCCCACAGCAGAGGAGTAGAATGAGATGATCTTTAAAGTCCCTTCCAACCCAGGCCACTCTGCAATTATGTGAACTATGCCAGTGCTGTCAAACAACACTCATTTACCAGTTTCTTATTGAGTAGCGATATCATGATGAAAGAATCCAAATGAGGCTGTTTGTTTCTAGAGCATTTTGATGTCACCTTTCTGTGTAGTAACCAGGTTAAGTTTGTGAGTTAGTATTTATTATCTAAGTGAAAATGGTTATAGGCACAACACAAAAATTAATGAATTGGAAAACCACCAAGATAAGTGAAACTGAAAATCTATTGGCTGGTCAATGAGGTGCACTTATTTTTTCAGGAAAACAAAGGAGGATTTAAGCCCATAAATAAAACTGAAGCAAAGTAAGAGCTTTGCAGAGAGCAGCTCATCAAACAGCAGTTGTGCTCACTCCAAGAGTTCACCCCATCACACCAAATGCTTCTTCACTCCCCTTTAAACTTGCATTTGCTTCTGTGGGGTGTACACATTGTTGACAGCTTCTTCCTGTGAGCAAATGAGCTCTTGCATGAGACGAGGGAGGAAACAAGGGTTAAGCTCACAGTAACTCCAGTCTTTGCACTGGGAGCTGTATGGGATCACACTGCTTAGCACAGTGGGAGGATAGGATCACCAGGAAAACCCTCAGCCAAAGCTCTGTCAAAGTGACAGTCAGACAAGACAGACATGAATCTGACTGCTAACTTCACAGGCAGGGTGCTTGTTTAGATTGAATCTGACAAGATAAAATTAAACTGCACACAGCTAATAAATCTTAAAGAAACTTAATTATATATATTTTAATAAGTGATGCCTTGGGCAAGGATGAGCAGTCCAGAAGGAAAAAGGTTTATAATATATATATTTTTTAAGTTCCATAATCCTCCTTATCTGCTGTGTTTCCTGCTTTATTCCTGCCTCTGAAATATTCAGATCTGTGTTGGTTACATAACCCCTGGTCCTGATGAGTTGTGCTCAGGTATTTGGGGAACCTAAACAAGAGTGTGCAACTTCCAGGCCATTAAAGATAAAGAGATCAGCTTGATTTCTAAACACACAGAGCCACTCACTTGTTCCAGACCATTAAAAAAAATAAAATAATAAATATTGTTTTGAATCTTGATTTTGAAGGAGTAATAGGCTGCTTCTGAGTGTCCAAGCCTGGATTCATCTCCCCTCGCTTCATTTCTCAGCAGATGTGTCTGTCTAAACAGAAAGGTTGAATTTATTTCCACTAAGTTATTCACGTGCTGTTGGTTATGAGTATTCTACTGAGCGGAAGACTGAAAAGTTTGAAGGATACTCCTTAATGGAAAATGTAGGATGGGTATCAGAGGAGAATTCATAGGGGTAAGGTGTATAGCATGGGATGTGGTTTTTCCTTATAGACAAAAAGCTGGATAACATTTCTTGGTCTGTCTTCAAGATAGGATAGATCAAGCACTAGGAAATGCAATGAAAGATACATTTTACTGACTTGGAGGTGACTATGGTACCCTAGTAGGAGGTGGAAGAACCATGGAATAACTTTATGACATTTATCACCTGTAATTTTGACAATGAAGCCCCTTCCAATAATATTTCAACTTGAAGTCACAGCACACATGAATATAATGAGGATAAAACCTATTGAAATGCATTTACTTTGTTTTATTTTTAAGAGCACAAAAGAAAGCACCTCAGAAATAGCTCTTTCATTAATACCATATCTTTGCTAGAAGATCTCACCTCCAAAAACACCTATGATTGTTCCCTGGACAGGCTGAAGAACTCTGCTGATTCTGACCCTCAGGAACATAGGGCAACCAGAGTTCTGTCAGGTATATTGGGCCATGGTTGCTGATTGCCTTAAAAATAAGCTGCAAAACCTTGAAATCAATTGAGAATTTTGGAGGGGAGAGGGTGTAAAGGCTGCAAAACATGAGTGATTTGTTCACCTACATGCTGAGGTTTTTTCCACAGGTCTGTCCTACCCTGAGCACGTGTGTGTGGCTGCCATTAATGGTAATGGGAGTCCCACACCAGCAAGAGTAGGGGAGGGTAACCAGAGGTCAAGGAACTGGTCCACCCTGAGCTGGATTTGGAACCCAGCTGCATGGGTGTAAATGAAGATGTGAAGTGACTTTTCTGTATTTTGTGCCTATGTAAAAGTGATCAGAGTTGCCTAGATGTCAAAAAATACTGCAGCAGATTAGACGTACATTTTCTAAGGTTGTTTTACACAACCTAAACTAGATAAAAATTCTATATGATCTATAATAACTATATGATCCACATCTTCATTTCTGTTTGTATATGTATACATACCTTTTACTGTTTCTTACAAATGTATTTTACAATTTTACTCTTATTTATCTATTGGTACAGTTTTTCTTTTTTTCCTGCATTTCCAGACCTTTTTTTACTGATTCACTTTGAGATGCCTTTTCAAAGCATCATGCCGACTAGACACAGGCTCATGCTATGATGCCCCCATTTGTTGAGATATTCCATTGGCCTTTGCTCCTAAGAGAAAGCTGAAAATGCCCTTGACTTTGTTATTTTCCCATATTCTCTTTTATAGACCTAAACTGGAGGATTGTGTTTTGTTATTGCCTTTGTAAACTCTTGTGAGACAAGTCGCAGACCTTGTTTCATGCAGAAGGTCACTCTGTGGGGTCAAGGGGCACCACTCCCTGATTTCACTGCAGGTTAGAGCAGGGTCTTTAACCCACAGAATTAAGGGATATGTTCAAATTATAGTAGGTGGTGAACAAAAGCACATCTCTTCCAAAGATATTTGCTAGTCAGTATGAAGTTAGGATAAATCAACTTATACAAAATGTACACCATCACATGCAAAAATTTTTCCTCCTGGGATGAAATTGTCTAAGACTGGTCACAAAGTGCCCACTTGAAACATCAGCTTGTTATCCCTTTTAAATAAATTAATCAAGAAATAGTGACACAGTGCAACGAAAGAGAAAACAAAGAAATGTGTCCTTTGGAGCAATGACATCAGATCATGCAATAAATCATCAGGGGATGAACCAGACAGCCTAGTAAGCAGCAGACAGTGCTGTGCACCCTCTCTACCCCTGCACAGCTAGCACTTTGAGGAAAACCAGTGTGTCCTCTCCTATGGATAAATTCCAGGCATATTGCTGTGCAAAGGAGTAATTAAAAATACCTTTTACCCTGTGGTCACTTCAGAAGCCACAAGGGCTCCAGAATTTCATGAAAAAATAGTCAGTCCTGTGACAACTGAAATATCCTTGGGAAAGGGAGTGACTTTTGAGCAAAAGGATGCTCTGTGCTTACAGGAGGCATTTCAGTCCTGCGACAAATCCAGAGAAAACAGCACCCAGTGAAGGTAGAGCTCTGTACAAATCACATCTAACATGGAGCTGACTTCCCCCAGAAACTCTCCACTCTGTATGACCTTATTAATTTTTTTGTTTATCCACTCTTGCATATCCCATTATGGTCTTTTATGTCATACGCACATAGGATATTATAAAGATCAGAGCAGCAAATCTCCACAGCCACTCCCTTTTGGACAGTGAGGAGCTGCTAGGTTTGCTTTACATGTAACAGCAGCAGGCACAGAGAAAGGCTTCCCATAAAGCTATAGCAGACATGGTGCTGGACCCACACCTATTCCAGACCTTCTAACTCAGAGCTTGCACCCTTAGCCAGAAGCAGAATCCAGGCTTTGGCTTTAAAACACTCCCACTGAAGAGAATTTAACATGCTTTTGAGCAAAGAGATCGTCATCATGGGTGACAGTTTTGAACATACTTAGGATCTAAAAGACTTTAAAAATGGCAAAAAAATTCACACAGTGGGAAAAGAGTAGGGTATGCCTGGACCTCCTTAGTCTACAAGAACATTTTTGTATGTTAATAGGACGGTCTGTATGTCAAGAGCAGCACACATGCCTGCACACAAGACTTGTTTCATTCTGCTGCTGGATAGAATAAAAGATGCTTTTATACGGTGGGAACATGAGTAGTCTGAAGGAAACTCTTTCCACTGAAGTGTTTTTGGGCCTGGGATTACCATTCTGGGTTTTTACTCAGATCTCTAAATGGATTCTCCCTGGGAAACAGGAGGTTACAAAAGCAGATGTCTACTAGACACAATTGCCTATTTCCCCCCAAGTGGCAAAGTCACTCAATTTGCTGAGTGGAGAAACCACTACAGTGCAATCTATAATAACTCAAGGCATTTGTTTCAGAACACAACACTCTTTCATTACCCTCTCCCAGCCCTCAACATTACCTCAGACACACGTTATTAAACCACATCTAATTATTAAATATTTAACAAAGACTGTACAGTACGTTGCAACTACCAAGGTAGGCAGAGCTATACAGATTGATTTCTCTGTGTCTGGAGCTCAGTATGCCTCAAACAGCATGGATGCTTTGAAATTTCAAATCACAAGGCCAAGTTTTGATGGTTGATAGTGCTCAAAGAAGAGTGATTTCCTTAGCCCATGAATATTTTTATGATATTGAAGAGACATCCAGAATAGAGAGAAAATCTTAGAATCCTAAAAAAAGGAATCTTCAAAGTGAAAAAAATATATCTCTCTGGTTTAGTAAAAAATTCTTTTACATAAATATGAAATATTTGGCCATCTTAATCTATCATTATAATGCAATTCAATTTTTAAAAAGTAAGTTTCTTTCAAATGAAAATATTTTCATTTCTTAAATTTAAAAGGAAAGTGCCTTCAAATTTTGAGGAAAACAAGAACAATTTAGACAAAGTCAGTCTTGTTCAGTGGCAAGTTTTCCCTGCGTGACCTTTCAAACTTTCGACTTGGCAGCTTGGTGTTTACGTTTCAGCTTTAAAGACCTTTGTTTAAATCCAATTTGCTTGTCATGTAGAATAAATGTTGGAACTTCCATTTAATCCTTTCACAGATATTTCTGCACACAGATTAATGAATTTTAAAGCCATTATGATCATCTAGTCTGACCTTCTGCATAACACGAGTCATAAAATGTCACCCAGCAATTTTGCATCGAGCCCAATCATCTGTGGTTGAGCCAAAGCTGTCACGACTTTCAGGGGAGATGAACAGTAGCAAGAACCACAGTTTAGCAAAGACAATTTTTGTGGCAGAGAAGATTATTAGCCAATTAAAGTTGCTCTGGTACTGGAAATTGCAAAAAGTACAAAATTATCTTTTTGACGTCTTCAAAAGAAGTTGAGTAAGAAGTCTCCTGTGTATGTTTTTTGGGATGGTCTTTGTTTATAAAGGTCAGGGGTAAGCACTCTAGGCATATGCTGTTATCACTGTTGCAACAAGATTGCAAACTAGTACTCCAAGTTTTGATCCAGATTCCAGGAATATGGGCCGGGAAGGACAATTACTGTAAGTATGGGGTGGGGCTTTGAGCGGCCTGGTCTGGTAGGAAGCAGAGATAGAATGGTTTGTGTTGGAAGGGTCTTTAAAGCCCATCCAGTCCCACCCCCTGCCATGTGCAGGGACACCTCCCACTGTCCCTGGCTGCTCCAAACCCCAGTGTCCAGCCTGGCCTTGGCCACTGCCAGGGATCCAGGGGCAGCCACAGCTGCTCTGGGCACCCTGGGCCAGGGCCTGCCCACCCTCACAGACAGCAATTCCTTGCCAAGATCCCATCCAGCCCTGCCCTCTGTCCATTTGAAGCTATTCCCCATTGTCCTGTTGCTCTGTGCCTTTTCCCAAAGTCCCTGTTTATGTTTTGAAGACGTTGAGCAAATACTACAATAATTCACCTGGATAAACATTATTAGTTGCCTTGGTCCAAGTACAGAATTACAGTGATGGGGTGGAAGGGAGGGAATATGAATTTCCCCATGCCCATGGCCAGTCCAGGGTTTTCCATCCTTCACCAGCACCTTGCAGCTGCACAGCTTTCTTGCTTTTCCATCAAGGCACAAATGGGTTAACTAGGAGACTCATGTAAGTTTTTTAATAATCAGTCATAGAAATGGGGTTCAACACCTCTGATGTTGGCTCCTCTGTCTGGTTTTTAGAAGTAGATGTGCTTGTGTTTGACAGAGTCAATATTCAATGGAAAACTGGGAACAAAGCAACATTTTCTTGGCTGGAATGTGCTTTCTCTGGTTAAATTTCTGTCAAGAAAGTTTTATCAGGGTCAAAATAACTTTTTTTTTTTTCAGTTAAAATCAGAATCAGATGATTTTGGTTCATATGAAATAGGGACTCAGATCCTATGTAGATAGTGTCTGAGGATCTGATACCCCAAAGAGTGTGTCTGTTGAGGGAGATTTTTGAAAATGCACACAGTTTTCTCTAAAATGGGTATATAAAGAAAAAGACCCTTGTAATTAATGTGAAAAGTGCTGCAGAACAACAGTCTTAACTGCCTCCAAGCTTTGGGTAGGTTCAATGGTCATGCTCTTTCTTACAGTCCATCTTTCTCAGAACCACTGCAGATTATGTGCTTCAGACAAGAAGCATCATTCTTCCTCAAAGAAATTCCAGCACTATTTCTATTAAGATCAATAGAAAATGTGCCTGTGAATTAAAGGGGTTGCTTTAAACCCATTTTGAAAGACTACCTCTGGCCATGGTGGGGTTAGATCACACCCTGTACAAAGAATGGAGATGTCCAATCTGCAGAACTTGTTTGCACTGAAGTCAGTGGGAGCTTTGCTTCAGAACAGGCCAATATTGATTCACTGGGAGGAAAAATCATCTTATAAAATGTCTCGGTTTCCCATAAATTATCCAAAGCAGAGAAAAAAAATTATCTCACTGGTAATTATGGAAATTTTAAGACACATTTTCTTAAAATTGGGTTCCCTTGGGATAGACTTTGAGGAAGACTACATGTGAGTTGCCCTTTGAATAAAAAAAAGGAGATTTTTTTCTGTGATGGTCAGCAAATAAATAAGAAAAAAAAAAAGAATGAAAGCCCCCAAAATGGTTTATAATTCTTGTGCTTAAGAGGGTTTAGAGGACTAAAAAATCCCTTCTTCCTTTCTTTCCTTGTTAATTGCATACAGAGCATTTCCTCCTTCCTTTTTCCTCCTATATTCTGAAAACAATTAGTAAGAAAAAATTTGAAAACTGAATCCTAGTTGGACTAACCATACAGAGAGTCTGAAGGATTGAATTTTGTGGATAAACTGTATAAGCCATCAAGCATGTCTGAATTGTCTCAATAAGGCATAGCCAAACCCAAACTGTGCAGGACTAAGATCTTGGATTAAGTGATGTTTTAGAACTAGACTTTTTCTTTTATTAAAAAGATGAATAATTCCCATTTTACATGTGCTCATCTGACTGCTGCAGAGAGTTGGAATAATTTCTGCCAACACTCACTGCCTGTTTTGGTTCGGGCAAGTCACACCTATAACAAGTGTTTTGGGGCTTGTGTGTAACCTGCTGGCTCTTGTTAAAGTACATTTCAGCCTTTGATGTATGTGAAACAATATTGTCAGTCCCCCTTACCACACAAATCATAAGTCTGACTAATAAAAACACAAAGATTGTGTATATAATAATGAGCTCCCAAAGGGTGGAAAGAGGGTTCTTTCACACTGAGCTGCACACAGGCACATATTAATGCAGTTTGATTTGATCACTGGAAAATTGTGTCCTGTAATTACTAAGCAAACATGAGGTGGAATGACAGGGAAATGCAATGAAATGGGTCTTTGAGGTGGAAGATGGATTTTCAGAAAGTGCAGTTGGGAAGAAACACATACAAATCCCGCAAAACCGCCTTGAAATACAAGGGAACCTTTGGTTAAAAGATAAATTGTGGGCTCTCTTAGTCCAGCAGGACCTGTATGGGGCAGGATAGACCAAGGATTATTTTGAAAGAAGTGGATTTGGGGCATGTGGGTTCTCATATAGTAGTCACCACTTTTGGTAAATATCAGTTTTTTGAATGGCTCCTACCTTCCTTCCAAAATTATTGATTATTTTTAAAATATAAAATTCAGTTTTAACTTTAGTACTTTTTAGCAGGATTGTAGCAATGTTTTCCTTTATTGGATGTTATCACAACATGAAAACTAAATCTACTCAAAATCCTCCAGCATATTCACAAATATCACTCTACATAATGGTATCAATCACTACAACCTAATTTTCAATTTTTTAAAATTCATTAGCATTAGAGGTCTTTTTATGTCAAAGATTCTATAAATGTACATCTTTCTCTTAGGAACCTAGCAAAATTTGGATTTTTCTGCAGACATGCTTGGTGATGCTTAAAAAATAATCCAACCTTCCTTGTAGAGACTGTGTGTACCGTGAGTAAGAAATGGAAGGATGTGTTCAAGCACCCATAAATCTTGGTTTTCCTGCCTTCCTGACATCTATACTGCCAGATGGAAGGACATCATGGCCAAAATGATGCTTTCAGCATTCTTTCACTTCCTTCATTTATGTGCTCTAAGGTGGAAACAGGCACAGCTGGGCAGAACTATTGAGTCTGACAAAAAAAAAAAAGGTGTATTAGCAGCACATGTCCTGGTGGTTATTGAGAGTGAGGAGTGAGCACTGGACATTTCACCCATTCCAATCCCAGTCTGAAGGTCAAATCTACCTGTTTGCAAGAAGGATCTCAATTTTACCATTAACTTAGAGAATAGTGTGCTCCTACCAGTTGTTTTGGGCTTGGATTAGTGTCCTGGCCAAACATGTACACTGTCCTTTGAATTGTATGGTAATTGCCCATGTTCACAGCATTTGAGAGGCATTTACAGCCTGGCACACTCTGTAAAGCCTCCAGAAGTGATAGAGTTACAAAAAAACTTTTTGGGAAGAGAAACAAACAATTAATTTCCAGCAAGCAATAAAAATAGAAGTAATATTAAGGATGTAAAGGTCCTAATAACAGTGATGAAGACTGATGATGCATTTATTAGCCTCCTTTTGTTCTCACTTGAAACATTTCTCATCACTGAGTTAGCTGGTTATCCTCTTTTAATTATTTCATATAGAATAATTAAATAAAATGAAGACAATATTCTTTTATAGATGGTTATGAGGAAGAACAATTTTTCTCAGGGAACTGAATACAGATTTTTATCCCTCCCCTCTACCTCCCAAGACTTTAGAGATCTAATGCATTCAGTGCTGCTGCATAAAGAGAGCTCCTGAATTCTCTGAATTATTTATTTTTAATAGTTAACCATCATTTGAAAGTCTCACCTGGATGACCTGTGATTGAAGATCAAGCCTCATTGAGCACAGTGTTTTGTTCTGATGACAGATTTCCAGACAATTTCCCATGTGTTATATGAGAAGCTGAAAAATCCTGCATACTGCTTGTATTTAAAAGGGCCATACAGCCCTGCTGAGGTTTTCCAGGCACCCAGAGCTGTGATCTGTCCTTCCCTGCTGGATGCTGCCCTGTGCTGGAGGCACAGGACAGGAATGTAGAAAAAAATGAGATAGTACTTTCCATTGCTGCAGCACTTCAGGCCTTCTTGCCCTCTCTGTGTCCACAGCTCACTCTCCAAATCTGCATGAGGACACAGATCTGGAGATAGGGCAATACAGAAATGAAGACAGGTGAATGGGGCTCTGATCACCCCAGTCTGGTTGAAGATGTCCCTGCTCATTGCAGGGTGGTTGGAATAGGTGGCCTTTAAAGGTCCCTCCTAACCCTAATTGTTCTATGGTTCTGTCGTTCCAGGGGTTAGAGAGACAAAGAGGCCAAGGCACTTTGAGGAAGATGTTCAAGAGCTGAGTATGGAGAAGCAGAAGCATGAAACTGTTTGCCAGCTTGTTTTTGTTAGATGAAGACCACTTTTTGACTCCATCCCCTTTCTGTGTCCCAGGTAAGGTCCCTCACACAGGCAGAGGTCTGCCAGGTTAGGAAGAAATAGATGGACATGACTTCTGAGCAGATGAGGTATGGATACACTCTGGTTTCACATCACTGGAGGAAAATTCTCTGGAGTAAGTTGCAGCCACATTAAGTCTGAAATAAGGGCAGGTAATCTAGTCCACAGGACACACTGGAGCTTGTGGCAACATGTAGGGAAGAGAGAAGGAAGTATCAGAGAGAGCAGTAAGGGTGGAACTCACTGCTCTATATCACAAGATATTTGAGGGTGTTTCTACCTACAGCCAGTGAAGACAGATGAGTTTTTCAAAGCAAGGAGGGACACAGCTCACCACCTGACACAGGGCATATGATCCATCCTCCTGTGCTCTCGAGCTGCTACAGCTCAGCCCACATCTTGCAAGAGTCCTTGCAAGAGGTGATGGTGGAGTCAGCAGGCAGATGGGCCGAGAATGGCAACCTACATTTCATACTGCACAGATATCAGCAACCAACAGTATTTCTGCCTCTTTGATCCTGCTGAGTTGCCAAAGAGCAGCAGACTTGCTGGCTCTCCTGCTGACTACAGCAGGTCGAGTTCTTTTGCAGCAAATTGTCCAAGTGCCCTGTTGGAGGGGAACATAATTGCTTCCATGGAGGATGCCTCAGTGGAAAGGGCCTGCAGTAAACTGTGACTTCTCTCAACAAATACTTTTTTTCCTCTGTGGAATCACAATACCAATTTCAATCTTGATATTAACTGAACTTAGAAAAGTATGTCATAAATGGAAGTTTTTGAAAGGAGAGGTGATCCTCTAGTTAAGGTGCTTTTGAGTTAACGTTATTCCTAAAGTAAGAGAGCTTCCGAATCTGAAAAAGCAGTCATTATCATTTGCACAGTTCTTATAATATTTTCCTGTTTAAGATTTGTTTACCTGCAACCATTGTTTGATCATAAATACACCCATTTTATAGATAAAGAAAGGTGAACCCTGTTTACAGCTCCAACTGAGCAGATCTGGGGAATGTTGTGTGTGTGGTGTGTGTGGTTTTTTTTTTTTTTTTTTTTTTTTTTTNATTTTGTTTGTTTGTTTATTTGTTTGTTTGTTTGTTTGTTTTTGTGGTGGGGGGCTGGTCCATGCTATTGAATGTCCAGTCTGGGCTGTGTCAAGCTCCACATCTGAACACACACAGACACTCAGCATCAGAGTCAATGTTGTTGTTGTTGTTTCTTAAATTGGTTCATGTCCACACGGAAACATTTAACCCACCAATGTTTCCCTCTAGCCACCTGCCCTAATTCCAGGACAACACTGTTGTCCTGTGGTCTGAGTCTTGGCTTGTTCTCAGTCCAATTGAACAGCAAACCCTCTTAGAAAATTTGTTTCTCACAGAGCTTCCAGCGTCATAACTTACTACAGGAAAAGGCCATCATTTTGACTTGCTTTACAGATGTCAAATCCTTCACGGAACTCAGTTTAAACTTTAGGCTCAATGTCAAAAATAATACAAAAAAACTGGCTGTAATTACCTCCTGGAGTTAGCTTGCAATAAATTAAAACAAAATTTAAAAAAAATCCATCCCACATTTTAAAGGAATTTTGACTTTCTGCCTAGATATATATTTTTTCACTCCTTGCTTGGAAACTTAAAGAAGGGAACAATTAATGAAAACCAATTGCTCAAAAAGACATGGTTTTCAGATCATGTTTGTTTTCATATCTTAAACTAGCTCGCTGTGTCTTAACATAGTTTTAATTCATAAGAAATCCCCAAGACAGATTAGAAATGTGGATCAGAGGAGGAAAGACATAATTTTTTTAGTTCACTTTTACCCCCATGTTATTCACTCCTTCCTGGAAACCTCATTTTTTTTTCTTTTTGGCTGCTCTAATACTTTAGTATTTTTATAGTATGTAATATTGTAATTAAAGGGGTGTATATTTTTATGGACAAAACCTCCTTTTTTGCATCCACTGCCAGAGACTCTTAGTAAGATGCAAATTAAATGCAGACCCTTGGAATGGCAAAAATCTTTGGTTTGTGCCCCTCCTCCAGCACACTATTATTTTTACTAGTGGACCTTTTTCTTTCTTGCGTGCAATAGGAAACAAAAGGTCTGTGCTGCTTTGAGGAGAGTAGATTGTGTGAGGTTTGGGACCTTAACAGCAGTTGGAAATATAAACCCAGATATCTCAGCCAATCTTTTAAACTGGAGAAAAAAACCCACACTGTTTGGGAAAATATCACTATATTTAGGTGTTTATCCATCTCAAAAGATGAATTTCCAGGCTATAAGTGGGTAGAGATCTTGATACAGTACTGATCCAGAACTGGGCATTTGCCCACTGCTGGGGTTGGACTGAGATATACACCCAACCAACAATGCCAGCAGCAATGTTCCTCCCTAAACTGCCTGTTTTCAAATGAAGTATTACCTGTTTTGTCCCAAGTTCATGCTCTGCCACCTGGGCACAGGCTGGGAGGGCTCTGTTGCTTTAACATGCACAGTGGGAGCAGGAGGTATTCCAGGCTCTGGAGTCTCTATTTTCCAGCAAACTTGGAGCTCTGCCTTCTGCCAATAGACCCTGTTACTCCCTGAGAATGATCTTTCCCTTCTAGGATGGACTTTTTCACTCCTCTCATTCCTGGCTGGCTGTACTACCTGGGTTTGGGTCCCTCTTGACTCTGTTTCCTCAAGTATGGCTTGACCCTGGGCCATAAGTCTTGTCCAGATGTTACGTTTGATCCATTATTTGGTTGTTCTGGCTTTTGTGGCCTGGTTTTAGGCATAGTACATGATTTATCACGTGTTTCACTCTAAACCCAGTCTAAAGTCTGTGAAAGTACTCTGCAGTTGTTATGTGTGTGTATATTTATATACATACATCTCCCAACACCAACCCCAAAATATTTTGCATGACTTCTGATTTAAAAGAAAAATAAAATTATGACTGTAAGTCAGGATATCTGTATTATCAAATCAGTCAGTTCCTGTTAGGGGATTACCATTTGAAATTTAAGATAACAGCTTTTCTGAGTAAATGGTGAATTAGCTACTCTATATTTAAACCTAAAAAAAGAAATAATGTGCTAATCTCTAAGTCAAAGGCCTTGGATCCATGAATAAAATTGCTTGTGTTTTTTAAATTCTATATAAGAAACACAAAGCACAGTGGGTAAAGTATCGCAAATTTTGCCAAAAGTTTTTGCATTCATCAGTGTGTAAAACTAACTCTCTGAACTAATTGCTGCCAGAAACTCACTTTACAAAAGTGATCATAATGAGTAATTCTTTGACTCTAATGGATTTGCTTCAAGGGGGAAGCAAAATGAGCCAACAAAGATGTATGCAGAATTTTCCAAGGATTTAAGGTCAAATAAGACACCATCTTTCAGAAGTCTAATGAATGTCAAGTAGGAAATCAGGACTTTCAGACACAGGAAAAGGTCACTCTTTTACTGTAAGTGAGGATGCTTCCATAAACCAATGTTTTTTATTGCATATGACAGAGTAATTCTGTTATCCCAACACACAGAAATCTGTGTAAAATCAGCATAATTACTGGTGAAATGAAGCTGACAATTTGGATCAATTTTCATATCTTTTCTTGGTTTTATTTTTTAAAAATAACCTTTAATTACTTTATAAATGATAAAACAAATGGTGTCACATTTTGCAATCCTGATTGTTGTGAGCTGATAGCAGACACCGATATACTTCATCATCCAACCCATAGACTCCTCTTCCCCTTTCATGTCACTGACAACCCCATCCCAGCCCAGTATCTGATTTCACACAGACCATGAGTGTGCTCACAAAAGGGGATGTAGGGTGTCTGCCTCACACATCACCCTAAAGCATGGCCTAAAATGACAAGAGAGATCCTTTTTGTGTGGTTGAAAACAAGGAGTCAAGGAAGAAGGAGAGTAAAAGGATAAAATCTGTGTTCTCCCATTGTTGAGAGAAGAGAGATGGAGTTCAGCTTGTTTGGGGCAAAGAAATAATCTCTAAATACAACCCAGTCAGTGGAAGGGATACGGGCAGACTGTTCCAATATGGAATTTTTTCCTGTCTCCATCTTCCTCAAATTTTAAGTCTCCTAAAACCCCACTAAATTATAATAAAAATGCATCTGTAGTAAATTCTACTCAATCTAATAACTTTGCTACCAAGCTTGGAAATGCTTAAATTATGGATATCACTTTCTCAAATAATACAGATATTTGTCTTAACTAACCTTAAAAAGCCACAAAACCTCCACTATCAGACATTTGGGCATTCCTGCAATCTAGTACCAAACATTGCTGTCAGCAATTCAAATAAAAATAACAGCGGCACGTGAGAACACATGTTTAAAAAACATCTTGCCAAGATATGGTGTAAAAGTTTAAGGAGAATCACAATCACAGCTTTTATATCTGCTCTGATCACCTGTGCCTTTTATTCCTTTTCCCCATTGGGACCAGGATGTCTTTTCTCTCTGCAGAATCCATATAAGATGTGACAAGAAATTCCAACTTACCAACATGGAGGGAGAGAGGGGTGCTGATTTCCACTTCTGAAACATGTATAATGTTCAGAGGCTTTACAAGGATGAATTTAGAGGAGACAGGTCAAAAGGTCCAAACTTTCTCCTCCTGCACAGCATTGTGTATCGCGCACACTCGCNCCTGAGTTTTTAGTGGTTATATGTCTAGCATTTTCTCACTTTCCTTTACTGGATCACCTTCACTTGAATGTTCTAACAAATGAATTATTCATTTTTTCAGCTGTGGATGTTAATGGTGCTCTAGTCTTGAGATGTCTGCTCCCCACGCATGGTTTGCCTCTGGTTGGCTGAAATGTGCCGTGTCTAGACCAAATTAATGGAATCAGCTAAGAAATATCAGGGGGAAATGAAATGGCTTGAGATACACATAAGGGAAAACTGAGTGAATAATCTAGTTTGGATTTCAGGTATGTAAAACTAGCAGAACAAAACAGGTAACTTCATTTCTGTCAGTTAGGAAAGTTCTGTTTACTCACCTGTGAAAACCTGCTCTTGCTTGACACAGGAATCCTATTTCTGCACAGCTGGAATTTTGTTGGCACTAATGAAGCTTTTTTGGTGAAATATTTGAAAGAAAATGAAGTTTAAAGATACTGTAATGTCTCTTTTCAGGATGGATCTTTATGATTAGAAGCATAAATTTTCCCAAGCATTCCCACATGCTGCAACTTTGTCACGGCTGTTTAAGATGTCTGAAGAGATTTCAAAGTGCAGATATTTTGTAGTTTCTGGGTCCATCTAAAAGAGAAACAATTACAATATGCTCATATTCCTGCCATCTGATTGCTTCTGATGGGGAGTTGATTTTTCACCAAGAATTTAGGGTTTTGGTGGGAATGAGATTCCCTAAACCAAAACAGAACTAAACAAAATCTAAGCAAGATGGTCATCAGAGATGTTGAAGCAGAATGTGAGATGGTTGATGAAATCACTGGTTTGTTAAGACTTGCAGCCAAAAGTTGAGGCTACCCCTAACAGAGAAGAAAAATATCAGGCAATCCTCTTCACTCCTCAGTCTTTGGGGAGGTGCTGTGCTGTACTTTGTTCTCACCAGCAAGGAGGGGATTGGTGGGGAATGGGAAGCTCAAGGGCAGCCTGGGCTGCAGTGACCATGGCATGGTAGAGTTCCAGATCCCTGGGAAAAATGAGAAGGGCACACATCAAGCTTCCTGCCCCAGACTTCAGGAGAGCAGGCTTTGGCCTCTTCAGGGAGCTGCTTGCTAGAGGGCTGTGGGATGGAGACCTGGAGGGAAGAGGGGCCCAGGAAATCAAGGATTTCCTCCTCCAAACTCAGGAGCAATGAATTCCAATGAGTAGGACACCAGGCAAAATTTCCAGGAGGCCTGTGTGGGTGAGCAAGGAGCTTCTGTGTGAACTCAAACATAAGAGGAAAGCCAAGAGGATGAAGGTAAGGAATACAGTCCAGGCAACCAGGGAAGAGAATGGAAAAGATAAAGGGAAGATAATGCCCTGATAGAATTAAATCTGGCCAGGGATGACAAGGGCAACAAGAAAAGCTTCTACAGTTATGCCAGTGCTAGAAGAAGTAACAGGGAAGATGTGAACTCTCTCTGGAAGGAGATGAGAGACCTGGTTACTCAGGATATGCATAAGACCGAAATACTCAAGAATATTTTTGCCTCAGTCCTCACCAGGCAGTGGTCCAGTGGCCACACTGCCTGGGTCACAGCAGGCAGATGGGGACTGGCAGAATGAACAATTTGGCTTTGACAGGGCTTCTAAAAACATTATCATGTGTGCACCCATGGGCACAGATTTTTGATCATGTCCTCTAAATGTAAAATTTTCTCACCTGGTTTAAGATCCATCCTCAAGTCTAATGCTGCAGAGCAATGAATTCCACAGGCAGTCTGTGCTGTAGGGTATTTCCTTTATTTGTTTTAAATTTACCTACCATTTATTTTAATATATGAGCCCCAGTTCTCATATTACTGTGAAGTGTAAAGTGAAGGAATGATCAGCTTTTCTTACACTATTCATCATCTTAAATAGACCAATTAAGCCCATGTAATTACCCTTCTTTCCAAGTTAAATAATCCAAGTCTTTGCAGCTTCTCATATGGAAAGTCCATCGTGCCTCTAAACCATTGAAAATTATATGGTGTTAATTTAAAACATGGCCACTTGTAACATGTGTATCCATGTTTATTTCTACTGACACTGTGATTGTCAGCTAATTGAACATGTGTAACACAGAAAACACAACTCCAGCTGCTTGTTCCCACATCGACTAATGAAGGGACATTGGGTTCTGGCATGCAGTGGCAATTTGTATGTGCTGAGCATGGCCTGTCATGTTTCAGGGAGCTGGGAGCCACGGACCCTTAAAGTTGTTGAATGTATTTTATTCCCTGATCTCTAGAGACAAGGGGCTCTCTGACTATGTCCACACTACCCCGTTCCCCCACCAGAGTTTCCCATCAGACTGGTGCAGTCCCAGAGAGAGGAAAATTCAGTTATTGCTGGAGTCCAAATTCTGTCGAGGGTCCCCAGCTGAGATCAAGGCTTCATTGTGCTCTCAATGGCACAAACTCGTACTTACAGACAACCCCTGCCCTAAGGGGCTTGTAGTCTAAATAGGAGAGACAAATAAAGGGTGGGAGAGAAAATAAATGTGGAGTGACTTGCACAGCTGCTGGAACAGCTGCTCTCAGAGGGAGATGGGAACAGGACCCAGTTTGGAGGGTCTCGGGACAGTGTGTTAGCTACTGGGCTCTCCTGCTTTACATTTTCCTGTGGAAAATGACATTTTAACCACCGCATCTTGAAAACACCTGGTCAGAGAGAGCCCAGGGGACAGAGAAGTTAAAATACAAACAGTTACTTGGCAGCTCAGCACCCTTGGGCTGCATCTGCTGCTGCTGTGGACAGAGCCAGCACAATAGTTTTTGAGAGGACCTGATGTGGGAAAGGGCACATTGAAAGAAATGTGATGTCTCCTGTGGATGCAGGTCACTGGTTGATGTTAAACACTCAGGATTCAGGCCACATGAAGGCTTTGGCAAGATTCTGAGCGAATGAGGACTAGTAACTCGTTTAGTAGAAGAGGCCTTTGACCCAAAAATCTCAGAAACATTTAGGTTTGGAACCAGATTTTAGTGTGTCTTTGCACTCCAGTGTGGGGAGCTGTCTGGCCCTGTGCGTGGAATCAGCTGCTGCAGCATCTTGCAGTTCACATGCAATGCTGACTAATGAAAGGAAAGAGATGAAAGCCTGTAACTGAGGGGCTTTCTCTGCCAGGGACATGCACAGCTGCACTCCCTGTAGTCTTTCCTTGGCAGAATAATGTCACTGCCAAGAGCTGGTGAAAGCTCTGGGAGCCTGTGCTGTTGTCCACAGTGTATGCCCAGGTAATGAAACATTTTTGTCACTCTGAGCTGTGCCTCCCATGCAGTTTTATGAGCAGTGGTGAAATTTTTATCTTTCAGGCTGCTAAATTGGACTAGAATTTCTACTTGTGAATGCATTTGCTGTTCATGCAAGGAGCATTTCCCTCGCTTTGCCTACCACAGAGTGCCAGCCCAGAATTTAAGACAGCCCAGCTCCCTGGTGTCTCAGGATGACCTCCTAACTTGGGGATCCCTGCTGAGCAGACTTGACCTGCCAGGGTGTTTCCTAGGATTACCTGATGCTCTTCAGTCACTCCTCATTTGAGGTATTTTTCCTGCCTGAGTGAATTTCCAAGGGACAGAACAGTGCAAAAGCTGTAGGGTTTGCTGTGATCTTGTGATCTCTGCAGAAGGTTCCCTCTTCTGAGACTCTTTTTCCACCCTCTTGCTTGCAGCTACTTCAAGAGACAGACTTCTCCCTCCCATCCTCTTTGAGATGGAAATGACTGATCCAGCTCATACTTGTACTCTTTTTTTTCCCATAGGTAGTACACTCTCCTGCTTGTGTGCTCTGCCTGTGTCTCTGCTTCATGCTCTGCACCCCAAACACCTGCCAGCACACCTGGTAGCCTCACAGATTTAGCACTAGCCAACTCACTGCCATGGCACAGGAGGGACACCTTCCATGCGCAGCAGCACTTACAAGCAGGTACACAGACCATTAAGACAACGTACATACAATTACACACACATTTTACAACTCTTAATGCATATACATAGTTACACAGTAGATTTGGGACTCAAATTTTCCTCAGGACTCTTGTTACAGTGTTCCAGCTACAACCTTCAATTTTCTCGCAGCGTGCTTCCTTCCACCTCTCTGAATCATTGCTAAACATTCTGTTATAAATCCTAAATTTTCAGTCTAGGAAAAACCTCTCTACCACTAGCTCCTGGCAAAAGGGATGAGCAGCTCATGGAGATATCCCTGATGTAATGGTGTGATTTTTGGGATGCTCTCAAATTATGTTAACATGTAGGAGGCTCTGGCATGGTTCTCCCAGAGAAGCTGTGGCTGCTCCTGGATCCTTGGAAGTGTCCAAGGGAAGGTTGGGCAGGGCTTGGAGTGACTTGGTCTAGTGGAAATTGTCCCTGCCCTTGAGAGGGGTGTGGAGTGAGGTGATATTTAAGGTCCTTTCCAACCCAAAACATTTTGTGATTCTGTGATTCTTAGTAGCTGAAATTGACTGAAATTATGCCAGACTTGAGAAATATCCTCCTAGGGTGGCTTTGTTTCTTTGCTGCCATATGACAGTGCCCTCTCCTAGCAGGGACAATGTGACGGCCCTCAGAGGCCAGTATCCTGCCAACATAGATGTGAAAACCTCATCGAGCAGCATAGCTGTGTCTACAGCAAGATTTTATTGGCAAAGATACATTGGCCGGGTACATTTGAATTTCTTTTTCATGCTCTTAGCCAAAGAAGCTCTGCCAGCAACATCTCATAGCAAAGACTTCACAACAAGTAGCCCATTACAAATGCACTCACAGAGGCACGCAGAATGGTCATTAAAAGAGATGTTCCCCCCAGTTCTCTGCTAAGCTCTTGTTAGATGCAGATATGCAGCAAAGTTTAAAAAAAAGAAAGTGAAAAAATAAAAAAGAGGAGCCAATCTGACAGCCGCTTAATGCGAGTCAACAGCTGTCTCCTTGTGCTAGTAGGAACTCCAATCAGAGGTCATGATCTAAATTAATTCTAGCAGCACCCAGTGTTTTCCCCAATGACTATGATTCTTTTGGGTCAATCCTAGGTCACATAAGACTGAAGAAAAACTGCTTTCATTAACTTCTCTCCTTGGGACCAACTCACTCCAGAGATATTCCTTGCCAGAGTTATGTGACTACTTCATAGAACAAGATCTTTTCCCCGAGATAATCACTTAAAGATTTAATTCTCAGCTTTTAAAAATAGTTCACACCATAACAGAGAGTATTTTCAGGGTTTATCCTCTTCCTCTTTTTAAACTGATTTTCAATTCACTGTTACTCAATGTCTCTTCTGCTATTCATGGAGCACAGCCAAGTGAAACCGGGACCCGCTACGCTGCTGATTTACACTATAGAACCATTATTAGCTGAGTTCTGCATTGGCATTCCAGACATTCCAGCCTGCAGCTAGTCTCCTGTGTATTTATTCATTCAGAATAATGACAGGGCTGGCAAAAGATGCTGGAGTGACAGCCCTGTGGAGTGAAGAGGTCCTTTGCTGAGCCGGGGTAGAGGAATGGCAGAGCCAGCGTGCACCATCCCCTCCCCGTCCCTCCCACACCCTCCTCCAGCCTGCTCTGAAGGCTGTCTGCACCTTGCCGAGTTAAAATCCAGGGCAGAGAATCCACAAGGCCTAGTTAGGCTTTGGTGTAACTTCTGCTCTTGCTGCTGGTGGTTTTTCATCATTCCTAGACTTTTTAAAGAGTTCTGCAGCACAACCACACTCACCAAATGGCCCCTTTTGTTGAGTCAGCAGGGTAAACACACAAACATACGCAACCCCAAACTGTTTAGGACCCTGAAACCAGTTTTGAGGAGTAACTTGGCTGTGCAATTCACAGTTCTGGACACTTATTGGGGTACGTCTGAGGTCTCTAAATGGTGCAGTGTTCTGGTTTCAGTTATTTGGCCCAGCACCAGAGCACACTGCTCACTCCTTTTCCTCCCATTCTTTTGTGAGAAGGCAGCTTCATGATAGTTCATTAACGTTATGAAAAATGCACTCTTGGAGACAAGAGGGTGTATGGGGAGGCAATTAAAATGTTCCATTGTGCTGAGCTCTGTGCAAACACTGAAACAATGGTCCCTGGAGTGGGGATCTCACCACTGAGAGAGACAATAGCAGCCATTCACACCACCTATTATAGACTATTTGGAGTATCTATTTTAGGTGTGAGTCACAGCCTAAATTTTCTGTATAGGCCAAGAAATATGTGCTTCCAGGGAGTGACTCAGAGCACCTAAGTCAGATGGCAAAACGTCATATGGTAGTAATATCCCCAACCAGTATGTGGAGCAAATTAGGGAGAATAACCACCTTTTGCCTAATGGACAGCTCTCCCTAGGCTCCCTCCATTGCCAACAAGAGGAAAAAGACTTCACAAGATGGTTTACAGCATCCAAATCAAATTCTCCTTCCTCCTGATGGAAACCATTTCTCTTTACTGACAACAGAAGGGGAGTCTGGGGATAGCAAGTTCATTAGGCTAAAATAACCTCTTGTAACACCCTTGTAGCTAGCAGGAAAAACAGCATGCAGCTGCCTAACTTTGTCAGGCTGCCCACTAAATCTATTAATGGATATACATTGGCAAAAAAGATTGGGAAAAAGGCAGAGAATCCACTTGCGGGAAAACGGACATCTTTCCACATCTCAGCAAACACACTCAGGAACCATAATGAAAAACATGCAACATTTCCATAAATTTGACATCTCCTCTCAGACACCTCTGAGATTTACATTTAAAGCAGGGCACTGTGAAACCCAGACACCAGTGCTGGGCTATTGAAGCACCGAGCTTTAAGTCTGTGCTTTTGTTCTGCCTGTGGGGCACATGCCCATGTGCAGAGGGCTTCCCAAGCTCTGTGCTGAGTCCCTGCTGCCCCAGGTCACACACCTTGAGGAAGGCAGAGCCCCTTGCCTGCCTTGGGGAGAAGCAGCTACCAAGGAGGGTCTGCAGAAACCATCTCTTGGCACTCAAGGGCTGCTTGCACCTCGCAGCAGGGATTTCTTCCACCCTGTCCCCATCACTGGTGTAACAGTACCAACTTATTTCCTACCAGCCTGATTCAATGCCTGTGAGGCTCTCAGAGGCCCTTGGAGTAAAGGTGCTAATGGAAGAGCAGAGTGGCACAAAGGCTGCTGCTGCCCGCCTCCCCTCCCTCTCGGCGCCGAGCCGCCGTGCCTGGATGCTGCTCCACCATGACCTTCTACGGTGATGCTGTGGCAGCCTATTTCTTCACGGGGGCATTTGGGCTGACAATGCGAAGCTCCTTTTCCCACATAATTGAAAGGAATTTCTGATTATGCACAGGGATGTCAGCAGTGCGAGGAGCTTGGACGCCTTCCAGCCGCAGCCGGATCCAATGATAGCGCTGCGATTTCTCCTTTTTTGGCACTCTACTTGTGAACTTTCTGCTCCCTTCTGGGAGTGATTTCTCAAGATAATATGCTGCTGCTCCAGCTTCTCTCTGATGGCCTAGATTTATAGCTTCTGCAAGGCAAGAGAGGGGAAGGGGTATGGGAGAGACAGGGAGGATGAAAGCAGAAAGGGAAATTATTTTTTGGTTGGTGTTTTATTATTTTGGTCCCACTCTGCTACAATGACTGTCTCCAGGCTTTGCACAAAAATAGACTGTCCTTTCCATCTCTGTAATGCTCTTTACTGCCTGCAGTGAAAGGTTGAAAGTACACGCGAGTTTTTCTGGCCTCTCTTTAGTCCAGACCCTGTGAATATGTGGCATGAGGTGAGCACTACATTTATCTCTGACCTTTTCACCATCTCCTGCATCTGTTAACTGAAAAGAGAGGAAGATGTCCCCAGCCTCCTCTCCCACAGAGCAGATGGTACTGGTGACTTGATTTACTTTATCTCTATCAGTCCCAACTTGCCTCAAATCTTTCTGAATGTCTAATTTATCTAAAGCCTTCATTGCTCTAGCTACACTGGGGAAAAACAAAACAACAGCCTCAAAAACCCCAGCCACTGATTTTCAGGGAGAAATATTTCAAAATTCCAGCTGCTGTGCTCAGAAATTTAGTAACACCATAATTAACTAGGACAAAAATTTCTCTCTTTGGATGTGCTAATCAGCTGAATATCTTCTTTCCCCAGTGACTTCAGACTGTCGAAGATGTTTCCATAACATCAGAACTGTATTATCCAAGTATTTTAACCCTCTTTCACAGCACTTCCAGGAAGGTAGGATGGTGCTGCCATCCCTGTTTTGCAGGTGGGAAATGAGCAACTGAGGCAGAGAACTTAGATAAGACAGACCATATGAGTTACCCCTTGAATATTCCTGTTCTTTCCTACCGTGTATAAAGGTGGTTCACTGTTGTTTTGTAGGATTACATCTTTAATACTACATGGTTGCAGCTGACTGAGATGAATACCACTTTTTGAGACTCAGCAAGGTCACCCAGGAAGAGGGAAAAAAAGCTGTGAAACAAGTCTTTGCATTTTACAAGTGACCTGGTGAATAGTACATGCACCTCCTTGTGAGGTCCTGAAATCACAGGCTGATATATTGGGACATTAGGAATGTTAGGAGGGACATTAAATGTACTGAAACAGAATTGCCAGGAAAGGCAAGGGGGTGCTGAGCACCTCCTGGGGTCCATCTTGGGCTGTGTTTCAGCTTTGAAGTCTTCCTGACTGTCCTGGGGACACCAGGGAAGTTCTGTGGTGCTCATTGTAGCTTTGGCTACCGGGGCTTTTCAGTTCTTCAAGTTGCACCTATAAACGGGAAATAGTGCTGACAGAGTTTTTTGTGCTCAGCTCCACATTTCCCATCATCTTGGATAGCCAAATTGCCAGTGTTGAATACTCAGTTCCAGAGGCTGTGGCTCAAATCCTCCCTCTCTGAAGAGAATACATCAGGAGAACAGAAATTGCAACTTAACTTGTTCCTGTTTCTCTCCTGCTGGTTGGATCTGCAGGAGTCTCAAACTTCCCCTCACTATAAGATTTCTAAATCTCAGGTAACCTGGTTGCAGGTGCTGAGACCTAAGGAAAATCTTTTTCATATGGAGGGATGTAAAATCAAGTGGTGATGGGGGGCTAGACACAAGGTTTTCTTATGAGGGCCACAGGAAAGTCTCCTGAAGGTCAGGACCAGAGAATGTTTGTACAACTCTTTCTTGATGCCCAGAGTATTTCAGCATAAAACCACACGTCCTGGCAATGATACACCCTAATTAAGCACCACTGAGAATCAGATTGGAGTTGCATTCAAAGCAGAATTGAAATTAAGGCCACTTGGTGCTCCCTGAGCCTGTGTCCTTGGGCAGAGGCTGTGATTGAAATGACCTTACACACAATCAGGCACAGGAGTCAAACTCCTTCTGGGTGAGGATTGGACTGGGTTGATGGGAAGTCCTTTTCTTCCTCTCAGAAATCAGAGTCACAAAGACATACTGAGTGGCTGAGGAAATTATATTTTATTCAACTTATCAGCATGTGAAAGATAACGGGAATGAGCTGCAGTCACAATCTCTTCTGTGATGGCAGCTGCAAGGGGGGAGCAGAAATAATGCAGCAGGGCAAGGATTCAGGAATGCTGGCAGGTCCTGGGCTGCCACAAGCTCCTGCACAGCCTGGAAAGGAACTCAGGGCTGTGTGCAGGGGGCACAGCATCTCCCATGGCAAACACAGACAGCAAAGAGCCATTCAGACCTGGCACCACTCACCACTGACAGGCAGCCCAATGAATGTAGCAGCCACAGTGCTGGGGTTAGACAAATCACAGAATGTGCACAGGTCGTATTGAGAGTTGTGATGGCCTGGCTCTGCTCTGGAGCAGGAGTCAGGCAGGTTACAGAGCTGCCACTGTTGATTTCCTATTATTTTCTTGAGCTGGGAAGCCATAGAAGTCACAGAATCATCACAGAATGGCTTGGGTTAGAAGGGACTGTAAAGACGGTCTCATTTCACCTCTCCTGCTGTGGGCAGGGACACCTTCCACTATTCCAGACTGCTCCAAGCCCTGTCCAACTTGGCCTTGGAAACCTCCAGGGATGAGGCAGTCACAGCTGCTCTGGGCACCCTGTGCCAGGGCCTCACCACCCTCAAGGCATAGAATTCCCTCCCAGTATCCCATCTAACCTTGCCCTCTGTCAAAGTGAAACTATTTCCCCTTGTCCTGTAACCACACACCCTTGCCGAAAGTCCGTCTCCAGAAGAACTCATCCTTAAGTCTGGATCTGGATTAAGCTCAAGGTGCTTTTGTGCAGGGAAAAGACAGGAAAGCTGACTTGTCCATGGAGCCATACAACATTTCCAGGTGCAACCATGCCTTTGCCATCCATGGATATTCCCACTTCTCCCCGTGAGTGACAAAGAGACCACCCACCTGAAGTGGTAAAACCAAGAGTAAGGCTCGAACTAGGTGTGGTCTGAGATAAAATATTTACTAGCTTGGTATTAACTTCATACTGGCAAGTAACACTAATAAAAAGCGTGTTTGATGTATTCAAAACTTATTGGTGTACACATTAAAACATGTGATGGAATCTGGGGGCATAATAAAACAGCTGCTTTAGTTAAAGCCAGAAGAAGGGTGTCTGGTGGTCATGCTGGAGAAGAGGATGGGAGCAGAGCAAATACCCACTTTAACTCCTTCCCTGCTGAGGCACAGCCACAAAAAGGGTTTTTTTATGCAAATCTGCAAGGCCTCTGAGATAAAGGAGCTTCCCAATAACACAATTTTCCTCCACTTCCCTGCAGACACCAGTCCCCTCCCTCCCCCAACAGAACAACCTTTTCACTGCTATATTATCGTCAGGCCTAATTTGATTTAACAAGCCTGGCCCAGATAAATCAAGTGGTTACAGATTAGGAAGTCCTTGTGCTCACAAGGCCAGTGCTCATAAAATTGAATGCATTGTGCAACTTATAAACAGGAAAAGATAAGCACAGTTTTATGTACTCCACTCTGCTGCAGATTTCATGTCAGTCCATCTCCCTGGGAAAAGGAAGATGAAGGTTGCATCCTCTTTGCAGTCTGTGCAGGGGCATTGTTGATATTCATGCACCTTCTGTTCTACTTTTAACACCTTTTATTCCCTCCTTGGCACCTTGATACTCCTCTGGGACACCTCTGAAAGATGTGTTCAAGACTTTTTTCCCCCCCTACTTAAGGCACTCTCTCCAGTTATTTGTATGTTTGAAAGGGAAGGACTTCTTGAAAGAGAAATGGGTTAAAGATTTTCCTTATTTGTATGTTTTTATGAATTTGTACTAAATAGCATTCATGACCAGGAAGTTCAGAGTTGTCTTAGAGGAAGGTGATAAAAAAGAGAGTACATAAAACATTTCTTGCTGTCAAAATGAGCAAGGCCCCCATTAAAATAATACAAAATATAATCATAGAATAATTAAGGTTGGAAAAGACCCCCTAAGACCATTGAATTGAACCACTAACCCAGCACTGCCAGATCCACCACTAAACCTTGTTCCCTAAGCACCACACCTACATATGTTTTGAACAATTTCAGGGATGGTGATCCCACAAAATAGGAACTGTGCTTCTTCATTTAATCTGCTTTTGTAGAAATGAAATGGACTTATTTTCCCATGTGCAAAGTTGATTCAAGTCCTTAGGGATTCTGGTATTGGCTTTGGTACATGAACCCATGGATGGTGCCTTCCTTCATTTAGGAACTTGTTCAGCTCTCTGATAAACATCACCCCTCCAGATCAGGCTAAACAGAACCCTGCCTTCGCCCAGCAGGAGTCATCTTTAACAGACCAGTGTTAGATGGAGTAGCCTGGGGGTTCTTTATATTTAACATCAAAGCAGGGCAAAACAAATGCAATTACAGTCCAATAATGAAATTTGTATCTGTTGTAAATGTCCTTATTTACATAGCAGAAAACCCAGAACTAAAAACAGATCCAAGGCGAGTGGTGAGGGAAAGTTGAAATTTCAAAGAGATAGCAAGGAGTATATAAACCTCACAAAATGTTTACTTTTTTTTTGTTTAAGTTGTGGAGTAAAAATAACTTTCCATTTTTCCAGTAAGTGACTGTACAGGATGAGACCAACAGGGAAGCTGTTCTAAACCTTGAGAAGTGCAATGTTTTTGAGTTCAGAGCAGGGAAAGGAGATCCTCAGGGCTGTGCCTTGGATTAATGGCCAGTGAACACCCCTTGTAGAGACTGAATGCAAGACTACTCTTAGTTTTACAAAGATAAGCTTTAGCCAACCTCTGAGGAGCAGTAGGAGGTGGTAAAGTGCCTTTACTCCTTCTCAGAAAGCAACACGTTCTTGTTGGCATTTCCTGCCCCACCTTTGGAAATCAACTCTCAGCCTTTTGCCAGAGTCTCAGAGTAAGAGCCCAAGGAGCTGGGAACAGGTTATCCTGTTTCCTAATTGTTAATGTGGCAGGCGAAAACAGAAAATTAACAATAAATTCAGTCAGAACTTCAAGCAAATTAATTCTTTGTTAATGTTTTATGAATCTCCTATTGTTGGGATCAGGACAGGTGGTGTTTCCTTAAGGGGTTTCATGCACCATCACCATTTCTGTATCTTAACAATACTAATTTTAATATACTCTCTCTGCTGTGCAGTGGAAAATATTTTTATTTAATGGCAAGGCTCCTGTTCCTTTGCTTTTACTGAGTGGTGCAGCAGTTTCAGGGCTCCTTGCAGCAGGATGTGTGAATATAAGTGAAGAGATTAATATGAATAACCAGCACCAGACTGACAGCCTGAATATACATCTCTTGCTAGCAAAAAAATATAAAAGGCCCTTGAACAAAACTCATCTAAGATGCAATCCCATTCAAGACTCTGAAGTTTCCCCTAGATGAGACACAACGAGAAGGAAGACTGCTGAGCCCCTGGTGAGAAAATGTCGAGGGTCTTTATTCTGGTCTTGTGGTTCTGCAGACTGCCTGAATCACAAGGTCATGGCATGGCAAGATAGCTCGTTATATCTTCTTTAAACTGGCTAAACACATTTTAAACAATGCACTCAGCAAATGAGAAAGTATTTTCCTCTGCGGTGGGTAGCATCATCTCAGCTCTCTGAAGATTAAAGTTTACTGCTTGCTAATGCCACTTGCCAAGGACACATTTTATTGCCTTTGTGTTACTGTATGTCAGTCAGGAATAAATCTCTGTAGAGCTTCTATCTCGCTCTTCAGCCACACGTAACCTCATTTATATTCAACAAACTTTTCTCCCCTTCTCTCTCCCGTGCCTCCCGCCCCCTCTTCCTTCAGAGAAGGCATTTCAATGAGTCTGTGCAGGCACAATTTAGGACTGAAATGAAGATCTCTATTCAGAGGCTGAACAAATTCTCACCAGCTTCCTTAGACCTAGGGCTAAGCTCTTCAGTTCCCTTCACCCCTTTTGTCTGCAGGTTTTTTTGGGGCCAGACTGCCAAGTTCAAGCGAGGCTCCGATCTCTCCTCTTTCACAGGCCTCCTGATTAGTGGCTTTCTTTTTCCAAGACTATAGATACAATTATTAGAAATTCCCTTTTTTGTGAACACATTGAATGAAGGTATGAATGGAGATGGTAAGACGAAGAAAGTGAGAAGCTTAATATAACTTTGGCTTCTGTAGTTAATTAGATTTGGATGGCTTCAGAGGAGCAGCTGTAATTTTTTTTTTTTTTTAATTGAAGTTACATAAAGGACTATTCAGTGTATTTTGGGTGGGGAGGGGAGACTATAAAAATAAAGAAGCTGAGAGATGGGTTTTGGAAATACACCCTCTCCCCCTCTTCATTTTTTGGGAAACAGTTGTGGGAAGAGAAAAAAGAGAAAAAGAAAAAAATGTCCCACCACCAAAGGGGATAACAGAATCACTGGCACTGCTGCTAATACTCTCTGTCTGAGGCACAGTATGCAGAATGCATATTCAAACAGGAACTTTTTTTTTTTTTGTTCAGACAGAATCTGAAATGCAGAAATCTGAAATGTATTCCTTTGCACATCCAGAACACTAGATCTCAGACTTTCAAAAGGACATTGCCAAGATAGAGATCACATTCAACATTTAAAGCATTTCATGAAAATATATCACTTCCTATCTGCCTGAAATCTTCCCACTGCTTTCAGAAGGTATGGATTTTGAAACCCTAGTGACATGGCAGCAGTTACACTCTGTGTTCATTCTTCACCCTGCCCAGTGAAGGAAATGAGACTGATCAGCTTTGTCTGCTGCTCCATTTCATCCTCATTTTCTCTATTGTGACACATTTTGCAATCTCAGAACTTCAGCCTTAATTGAATTTTTAAATACATAAAGAGATGGACAGTAGAATTATGGGTCCCTAATCTAGTGGGCGGCACCCCTGTCCGTGGTGGTGGAGGGGTTTGGAATTCGATGATCTTTTCAGGCGCCTTTCAAACCAAACCATTCTGAGTCTACGATTATGTTCTCCAACCCCTTTTTATTCTTTCACCCTAATCTCCGTGTTAATCCCGAGGCACTTTAGTAAAGAATCTCTCCTTCACCAGGGGTGTTTTGGCAGCTAAACCTCCAGCTCATGCAGACAGTTATCCACTGGCTGCAGCTGTGCTGGTTTCTCCTGAGCTGAGCATGGCAGCCCGGGCCGTGGGAGAGGATGTCTGTCACTCCAGTCACACACACTGCACTGACTTCAGGGTGGTGACTATCCTCCCATTAATTACATGGCTAAATCACAGAATCCCAGAATGGTTTGGGTGGAAAGGGACCTTAAAGCTCTTCTCCTTTTCCCTGCCATGGGCAGGGACACCTTCCACTGTCCCAGGCTGCTCCAAGCCCCAGTGTCCAGCCTGGCCTTGGGCACTGCCAGGGATCCAGGGGCAGCCACAGCTGCTCTGGGCACCCTGGGCCAGGGCCTGCCCACCCTCACAGACAGCAATTCCTTGCCAAGATCCCATCCAAATCTGTCAGTGTAAAGCCATTCCTTGTAGTCCTATAACTTCAGGCCCTTGCAAATAGTTTATCTCCATCTTTCTTGTAGGCTCCCTTCAAATCCTTCAGTGAGTTGTCACTGCCATCAACCTTCTCACTTAGGTTATCAGTAGGGTAAATCAGAAAGAAAAAATCTGTTGTTGATATACCACTGTATTATTGATATATAAATCAAATTTAAAAAAAATTAATTTTCATTATGATTTTTTTTTCAGTTCAGCAAGTAATACCACTAAAAACCCCCTGTTTTCTAAATTTTACTTCTCTGATAGATGAAAGTACAGATATTCTCTGAAGGATATTTTTCTCTTAAAAAGACCTCTAACCAAGCACCATGCCCTAAAAATCTGTAGATAGTGTTTCTGAGATCATCACTTCTTTAACAAAATTCTCTTTATTTTACATAATGTATTGGGAAGGAGGTGATTTGTAAGTACAGCCTATCATTATCAATACTTTCTCTTGACTTTGGAACAGAAATAGAATTTTTTACAAAATTTGAATAATTACAAGACAAAAAACCTCTCCAACTGAGACAAAGAATAGGTTCCTAAAACGTCTGCCATTATTAGCTTAGAAAAAAACGGGTTTAGTGTGATCTGAGGTTTGAATTATTTTTTGAACAGCAAAAATATTATGAAATTGTGGGAATGAATGCTTTAAATTAGAAAAAGAAAACATTTAATAAAGTATTTCAGACTCCTGAGTGATTTTTGTCATATTTGTCAACACATTCTTAAAATGCTGCAAAAACAGGAAAAAAAGTGTGAACATTTTTCTATCTACTTCATATTGAATTCAACCACACTAACCTTTCCTGATAACAGAGCATTATAAATGCCATCTTTCCTCATGACACTTAAGAAGGGGGAAAAAAAAAGAAAAAAAAAGAAGGAAAAGCTTAATGTGCCCTGTAGATTTAATGTTTGTAGAAAAGGTGTCAATGCTGACTAACAATGAACAGTGTTGGTGGGTTTGCAAAAATTGTGGCACGAACTCCTGGGCTCAAGGCTGAGTGGATGGCATAAGAGGGAGAGCCAGAAGTGGTGTGTGATGTTCTTCTCAGGAGACAGGATAGCAGTACCAGGGAATGGAGATTGTGGCATTTGGTTTCTGGTTTAGAAACCATCTTGCAGCTGCTAAAGCAAGAAAGCCACCTCCAGCACAGTCATGATGCAGTTGTGCTTTATTTCACTGTAAACATCCCAGCCTGGTTCCTAGAGGTCCCAAACTCTATACAAAGTTTCTTTTATGAAAGAAAAAAATTAATTATTCTGCCTGGAGTTCATCACTGACATAACTCAGCTCCTAACAAACTAAAACTTCTAACAAAAGAATCTCAACATTCCTCATTTTGCTGTTAGTTTTTACCTTTGCATTAATTGTTGTGTTGGAATAAATATGTGTGTTCATGTCAGGGGAGTGCCGGCTGCTGGGAGGAGGAGGAAGGAGAGACAAAGGATGAGGTGGTAGGTCTCAGGGCCAGGCTGGAAGGGACTTGGAGCAACCTGGTCTAGTGGAATGTGATTGGGTGGAGATGACCTTTAGGGTCCCTTGCAACCCAAGCCACACTGGTTATAAGCAACTACCTGGATCTGCCATATGCAGTGGTCTTGGATAAGAAAGCTGGTGGAACCTAAAGTATTGTGGAACAAATCTGATCATTTGAGGGGCATAGAAACACATCGGGAAAGCTGTCGTCAGAGTGTTCAAGGAGCTGAAAAAATATGCAAAAGTCAGCACTGACCACAAAAAGAAAATAGGCAGTCAGCAGAATTAAAGTTTATTAACACACTTCTCAAAAAAATCATGACCAACTTTTTCCTGTGCCTTCTACAGATAATCTCAGTAGCAGTTCTGCCCCAAAAATCTGTGCCTTGAATTCAAATTCACTCTTTCAATATTTGTATAGTGACTCAAAAATTCCCTTTCTGTAAATATTCCCAACAGGATAAGGTGGATATTGAAATGTTTGCACACAAAAGGTGTAGTCACTGTGAAAGCAAATCCATTTAAAAAGTGTTGAGCAAATATTGAGAGGAAATGAGAATAAAATGAACGAAAAAGGCTTTAAGGGGGTTTGGAAAGGAGGCAGGTGAAGTCATTGTGATAGTGCCATGTCAGATTAGTGCTCTGAAAGAGCTGTGGGGTGCAAAGTAGTTAAGACATTATTTACCCCTTCAATAAAGCAAGTATTATTTTTACTCACATTAATCAGTAGACTTGTAAACCCATTAGAGAACATAGTCCATGCATAATAGGAAGGAGAAAAATCAATGTAGAATGGCAAACTAGTAACAATGAGTGAAACTAAATGGGTTTTCTGTGATTTTCTACCTCTTAAAATTGCATTACTTTTTAGAATAAATCCTTCAGGAAGCTTGCTGTAGACCTGACTGAAACACCGTAGAACAAATTGGTAACTAAACAGGGCATCAAAACAAAAGAGTAACCAAATAACATAATCCTTCATCTAGAAGTCCTCACTGCTATTCTGACTGTATCACTGGGCTGTCTGATTTGATACGTTTTTTCTGTGAGTATTCAAGTTCAATTACTTGGATTGGGGAATTATATAGGACTCATCTGGAAGTAGCTGTGCTGCATTAAGGGGCCCAGGAGCCTTTGGAAGGACCTGCCTCTCACCCTGACACTGAGTTGCCAAGAGCCTGTGATGGTAAGGCAGCTAAGAAAGAGACTGCTGGGATTCAAAATCGCCTAGGAAGAGTTCAGGATGTCTTCCAAAACTGTTTTCCAGACCAAGGGCAGAGTTATAAAATGCAAGGAAGGCCATGAAAGAGCTTTTATGAGAGACCTGTGGTTGTTGGGGGCTACCACAACTGCTGCATGGTCTGGATGCAGAAAGGGATGAGTTTTATTGATGTTTGCATTCTGGATGTAGAGAGAAGGTGAGATGAGGAAAAAGGCTTCATTATCCTGATCAGTTTCTCTGCTTTGAGGTATTGGTGGCCAAACTTCAATCTCTCCTATGGATTAATTTTGTTCATCAGAAAGGCACATGTGAATCCAAAAAGGATATTAGGTTACCTCAATGCCTACACTTAGGTAGGGAAAAATTAGAGTTAGGAGACAGTAAAGACATCACTAGGAGAATAAAATCACAGTGCAGCTAACAAATGTAAATAAAATACATTTTTACATCTGCAAACTTGTATATTGCAGTAATTAAAGAGTAAATAATGCCCTGTCAACATACAATATCTACTGTCTTAAAGACAAAGGGAAACATTCTGCAGAATCAGAAGAAGTGAAGAATAAGTATAATCTCAGCTCTGTCACATAGTTATCTTGGATTTTAAATGGTTCTGTGTCTTGTTTCTATTCAATCAGAACATTTAGCACTGCAATCATCTTAAGAGCATCTCCTCTACCGAAAAGAAAATGTATTTTGAATGTGTTAAGTAATAATTAAATCCAGTTATTGTGATTGCAAACATTCATCTCTGGTTAAATGGATGGCTCCCTTCAAACCTGGGCTGGATGGTTGTTCTCAGCACAGAGCTGCCTAAGGTTCTCTGTGGTTCCCTAATACTTTTCAGATGATTTTATCTCTCTTGTACTTCAAAAAGTAGTCAGATGGGAAAAACTTCTGCTCTTGAGACTGTAAACATGACCTATAACTCTGCAAGTGAGTCACAGTGACTCTGTATGGAAGAGAGGTTTGAGAAAGTGGATCTTTTATTCACTGACTGCTCATCACATTTGTCTGGTTGGTGAAAACAGACACAGGTTCTGCATGACAGGAAAGAGAGGCAGAGCATGGGTAGATAGAACCAGGGCATGTGATAGAACATCACTCACATAGCTCTCTCCATAGCGTGGCCCATAGCTGCACAGAGGCAGAAAAGGTAAAATATAATTTTTACTTCCAGGAACAGTTCATTATCAACCAACCTGAAACCCAGTCAAGGGTGTAACATGATCTTCAGAGAGTTATGAAGTAGCATCTTAATGGAGGGATAACTTCAATAATGCTTGGACACTTAATACCTATTCTTGGGTTCAGGGTAAATAAAGCTATCCAAAATATACAGAAGAAAAGTAGTCCATGCCCAAGCCTGCAATACAGTCCAGATATACAATGCATAAAATTTAGTAGAACGACATTGACATCAGAAACGGGGACCACCTTACAAGAACTGACATGCATAGAGGAGGCTCAAGCCTGTGAACACAAATAGTGAAAATCATCCCTTTACCATCTTATCCCAGGGAGTGAGGCCTGGAAAGTGAATCCTCCTCACCATCCCCACAAAAGAAGTGGCAACAGGAAAAGGAAAGAGCCCTTGATACCTCCCAGGGACAAGAAACCAGGAACTTTGTTCTGGAGAAACCCTTATGTTGATACTGATTGTGGATTTTTAATTGTGTCATATAAAATTAGTGCTTAGAAAGCCTAGATACGATAATGAAGGTTCTGAACATTAGAAAGATACTTGAAATTGTCTTCAGAGAAATTCCTTCCATTTTACCAGTATACTACAGCAATATACATGGGATTAGATAAAATTAAAACTGAAATTCCCTTGAAGATATTCCTATCATATTTCCAGTGCAGAATTGGTGCACTTTCATAATTCTTCTTTCCACCCACTTTTACTAGGGAGCCAGGGTTTTCTCCAACAAGCTTCCTTTGCAGTCTGTGCCAGGTTTTGGATGAAGTTTTCATTAGGATATTCCTCCCTAATATTTTCCATTGCCTAACTTCATCCGATTATATCTAATTACACTTCCCTGAATGACTTGAGACTATTCTTATCCCTCCCTTCAGATGCTTCCAAACAATTATCTGTCTCTGTATCCCTATTTGCCAAGTTACAGCTATTTAGCTTTTTTAACCTTTTGTTCCATTTACTTGACTTTCCTGTTATGCAAAGGCCATGCAGTACCTTGCCTAAGAGAAAAGAAGATTTGGAATGGCTTGCATTATTTTAAGCAGATGGGTTAAGCTTGCAAAATATTTGTCTCCTCCTTACAATCAGAGTCACGGGTGTTCCATCACACTTGGAACTCCTACTTCTTGGCATCCTGTGAATGGTTATCAAATAGATTTGGTGGTTAATTTTATAATAATTTCATAATTGATGTACTACTGGGATGCTGCTGCTGCTGAGGATTATTGACTTCAAGAATTTATTGACTATGTTATTTCATTAGATGAGAGAAAAAAAAAAACCAAAATAGCTGTCTTGTTATTCCACACTGGTGATGTCATCTAAGGATTCTTAACCAAAACTTTGGAATATCAATCAAGGAAGAGATTATCTGAGGTTGACTGTAACACCAGACTTACTGGATGCTTTCTGTATCTAAATATTTGTGGCACAGCTTGTAGACTACTGGTTTTTGAGCATTTCTGAAGCTCTCCCAAAGACAAAATCTTAGAGAATAAGGGGAATAACAGTTTAGGAGAGTCAATATAAACTAAATGACTGTGTTATGAGTCAACACAAATGTTCTGCTCTGTTCAGATTTGTGTTTTCAGCAATAACAAAACCCTGGCCAATTAAGCCTCAACTCATCTCACCTGAAGGCAGCCATGTAGAAGATAGGCATTCAGACTAACCCAGGCCCTCCGTGAACACCTCCAGAAAATGATGTATTTCACCTGTCTCTGATATTGATCTTGGTGTACAAGATGCTGTTAGAACATATTTTCATCAATTACCAGTAACATTAAAACAGAAAATACTCAGGACACTGCTTCTAAAAGCAGCTTTTAGAACAACTCACCAGGCTGTAATGCCCTGAAATACTCCATGATATTTAATGAGCAGTGACGTTAACAAAGTCTTTTTCTTAATCAGCTTGGGTGGTTTACTTCTCTAGATTCCTCTCCTTTCCCCTGTCCTGTGTCCTGCATGAGGAAAAGATGTGATGCCTTTCTTCCACAGCTGTCCACTGGGAAAAAGTAGTCTGTGTGCTGCTGGGGGTGTGGGAATGTCCCCACCAGCCTCTGGCTACCCAGGCTGGATAAATATCTGCTCACACAGCACAGTTTTTTTTTTTTTTCTCTGTGTGATTATTGGATTACAGAGTCATTGAATCACAGAATGGTTTGGGTTGGAAATAACCCAAAATTCCAACTCCCTGCCTTGGGTTGGAACACCTTCCACTAGATCAGGTTGCTCTGAACCCCATCTAGCCCAGACTTGAACACTTCCAGGTTCACACCCTGTAGCCAGTTTCCAATCTTCTGTAGCTCTTAGATACCTAGCATCACCAGGATATTATAGGAAAGTTACAAATTCATCTTGAAATCTGACTGAAACAGGCCAAGAAGTATCAGAGTTAAGTGGAGAACACAGGTGGAAAAATCATAGCATGATTGCAGAAGCCTATTTTCACTTCAGAAATTCAGCTAAAGGAAGAACAAATCATTTAACAGAATTAAATCATAAGTTGTTTTTTTTTTTTTTTTTTTTTTTTTTTTCAAGCACTTTGTTTTCTTTTACCACTTTTAC
>VZTR01000739.1:92640-106010 GCA_013400775.1 Chaetops frenatus
AAAAAAAAAAAAAAAAAAAAGAAAATCCATAAATCTCTATAGAAGATGTGCATTTCTACTCCATTTGGAGTTTTCCTGCGTGTCCAGTTAACCACTCTCTCTCTCTTTTTGGTCACCTGCTGCTTATTTTATAGGCTGTTATAATTTAGAACCTGAAAAGAACATAAATAGGAATGACTGAATTTCAGCCATTATAATAGACATTTTACCAAAAAAAAAAAAAAAAAAAAAAATTGTTCTCATCCACTTGCCCTTATCTCAGACCAAGCCTGAACATAACTTTGTTCCAGTTCAAGTGAGACTGGCTCATAGTGTTTCTGTCCTCATTATTTTTTAGGGTTTTTTTTTGTTGTTTTTCCAATCCTGGGTCTGCCTGGGGATTTATTGGCTGTGATATCCAGATCAAGGCTGTGTCAGCGCTGTCAGTGACCAGCTCTTAGCCAGGAGAAGTGGCTGGTCTGGGCTCTGTGGACCGAAAGTAGGAAATACCTGAAGTCTCATACGCTTGTTCTGAAAGAGCTTGATATCCAGCCTGTCACACCAATTTTACAGCCATTTATCTCCATCAACATCAGAGACACTATGCCAGAGCAAAAAATAGTGGAGTGTTGACTCAGCCTTTTACAATTTTAAAGTCGTACTTGATTTTCTTTAGGATACAGCATATTTTATTGCCTCTTGTCTTCACTCTTGAACCCAGGTCTCCTCATCACTAGACCAGTGGCTAGAGAAATATCCAAATACAAGACACAACCACGGTATAATTACTCAACTGCACTCTCATCACATGTCCTACATAATTATGAAATGGTTCCACTTTTTATGTCTATAATTATTACAAACTCATATCAAAAGGAAGGTCATCCATATTAGCACAGCTTTCAGATTTATTACACTACTCTGGCACTGCTTTGATGTAAAAGAGTTTGACAAATATATTTGGTATAAAAAAAATATTAAGGGTAATTATGTCATTTGCACATGGATATTTATGATTAAAGAATTTTTAGAGGCTCAGTGCACAACTTACTGCAATAATTTTAAATTTTTATTTTGCTTTAATATATACAAAACAGCTACAAAAATTGTCAGAATAATTCTAGTGCAGCTCCAGGTTAAATTCTGTTCCATTAAGAACAGAGAGTTAATAATGCCAGTCATCCAATTCAACTTAGGGGTAATTATACAGCTTTAAAAAATATATTCTAAGTGTAATTACAGTGGGATTACAGTAAAACAACCATGCAATGAAAAACACTCCATTACCCAGGATACCTGAGGCAGGTGGAAACTTAACTAAATCAGATGACTCAATATTTCAGCCAGATACTTTGGAGGTTTTTCAGGGATGTCACATAAGAATAAGAAACAGCAAAATACAACAAATATTAAAAAATACTGCAGTTAAAGCTAAAAACACACAGCTGCAACAAAATATTCACCACACAGACAGTACAAAAAAAGTGTAAGAAAACTAGGATATTCAGACCACAGCTTTTGATTTTGGCCTTGATTTCTAAGTGGAAATAAAAAGCAGGTTTGGGGAGGCATTAGACAGCAGCTATTTAGACTGGAGGAAGAAGAAGAGGACGTTTTAGGGAAAATCTATGTAATGCTGCCCAGAAGGTGAAGTTTCTGCTAGAAGGATGTCTGTAAACATGGAAGCTGTTCTGGGCGCCTCCTGCTCTGCTTAGGAAAATGAGTCATACTTTCACATACCATTTATGACTAAAAAGGATGGCACTCATGCATTGCTTGGCTATAGCAGCAAGGCTGCCTCCTGACAGAACAGCCCTGGAGGCCCCAAATGCTGATTAATTGCTCATGACATAAGGAGTCATGTTAATATCAGCAGCAGGATCCGGTTCCCAGGGAGAGAAATGGCAGACTGGTAATTCCTCTTGATCCAAAATGGAACAAATAATGGAAGTGATTGTACACATCAGATAAACTAAAACAAAAACCAAAACAAGGGCGGAAGATGAAGCAAGAAAGTTTTAAAGAAATATCAGTAAGCGTCCCTGAAAGAGCTTAGTGTTGAGATGTATTAGGAGAATATAAAATAGTTTCTAGGAAAAAAAGCTATGAAAAACCTAACAGAGCCAGAACCTTTCTGACCCAGAATCTAGCCTGGTAACATAAGCTGGCAAGGGAGATCAGGATGGTGCACGCTGTCCCTAAGCATAGCAGAGGACATGGAGAAAGTTATGTCCTGATCTGTTCCTGCCCAAGATGTGCCATGGCATGGGTTCAGGGAGCTGGAAACATCAGCTTCTGTGAGAAATTAAAGGCGTGCAGACCAGCATGTCTGGATGAGTCAGTGCAGGGGGAGCTGGGCCAGTTGGAAGATTTGGTAAGACTGGGCACATATATCTTCCACATTGTCTGTAACCAACAGCATCCTGGAACAGAAAGGCTGGATTATCCCAGCCTGAGTAACACAGAAGCTGATTATTTTTGAGCAAAAAACTCCTCGAGTTCTTGCTTCCGTTTAATTCCGTGGTCCAAGTGAAAAACTTGGAGACTAGATAAAAAAGTATGTGAGGTAGAAAGGGAAAGGACATGAGTATTTCCAGGCAGCCAACTGGATTAGCTCGTCTCCAGTGGTACTGCAGCACTGTATCCCCAGGAAAGAAGTTGCATTACCCAAATCTGTCAGAAGCCCTTTGGGGTGGGGTGGAAGGACTCAGCTCATCTTTCCAGACCACACCCAAAAAGGCCCCAGCTGAACCTGTAAAGAGTCTCCTGTGGAGACCAGTCATCCTGGCATGCCCAAACTCCATATCCCCAGAGCAGCTGGGACTTGAAAAAAGGCAGAGATCTACTGGAAGTGACAACTCAGGATCAGTAAAAAGAGGACTCAGGACTGCAGAAGAGGTTCCTGACCTTGCCAAAGATCCTGGGGAGCTCCTTGGGGCAGGTGAATGAAAGAAGAAGGGAAATGGGTAACCATCATGCATGGCAACACATGGACACCTGGCCTGGGGATGTTGGGTAAGAGGATTGAACATGGCTCATGAAAACTCTGGGGCTGACAGGAAGAACTGTGGGACTTTGGTCTATAATTGAGGGAAACAGGCAACTGAAAAATAAAGATTGCAGGAACAAATTCATTAAATACTGATGCAGCCAGGAGAAACTTTGATGAGTCCAAGGATGGACAGGACAGAGCCTCCACCACTGCCTGGTGAGATTGCAGATCACCAGCTGGAGATGTTCTTTTGAGGGAAAACCTCTCAGTGTTCCAACGCAGGCAGTGCAAAGCCCATCTGGGAATTTTGCTAATAAATACAAAAATCTGTGAAGGACACAGGGATAACTGGACAAATTTTAAGGGTTGAATTTCATATGATTCTAGAGAAGATGGAGAAAGTTGACGGGAAGGATGGAAAAGACTCAGGAGGACTTGAATCCTGGGATTCTTTCAGAAGGCTGTCCACAGGAAAATGTAAACAGTTTGATTGCAGTTTTGGTAGCAACTGTGATGCAAGAATAAGCGGCCAACAAATTCAGTCTTTAGAAATGTGTTTTGAAGAGGATAGTTAAGTGAAGTGTGATTTCTAAGTTACTAAGAGTAATAATAGTCATAACCATGACAACAAAAACAATAATAATAACAGCAGTAATAATAATATAACAATATATTCTAAAATCATTCTGAATTCAATTCTAGAGCTGCACTCTTGCTCTCAGTGAACATACAGATGATGCTGATGAAGATGGAGATTGGCACAACAGCATACATTGAGATCCATCATCTCACAATGTGAAGAAGGATTGAACAAGTCCCTGGGGAAAGTTATCAGCATAGTGTGAATTAGCTTTCCATCTGCCCTAAAATATCACCTCCTTTTTGGCTAAAATGCACAGTGGAAACAGGTCTTCTTTGGAAGACAGAGGATGAAATGCTAGAATCTACTTTATTTTCAGATAGATGTGGACCAGGATGCTCTAAGTGGCCCAGTCTCCTTGTGGAAATATGTGTAGGGATGTGCAACAGGAATGTTAAACAAGGTGAGGAGTACTGCAGGACAGGATGACACCTCAGCTCATCCTGCTTAAAAGTTTAAATTGAGATTAGAGTGAAGCACACTGCAATTTCCCAAGGGCCCATCATAAGGTCCCTTGGTTTATCAGGACTATGATGAAACTGTAGTGACAGGGAAAGAAGAGGGAATTCTTTGTGGGCTGAGTGTCTTTAGGCTCAGAGTTGAACCCCGGAGACTGTTTCTGCCTTACCCTCCTCCTCCTGCTTCCAAACTTTCCACTAAGCTTACAGACAGCAGTGCTTAGAGACTGGAGCCAGAGTGCAAAGGACCTGCCATAGGGGTGCCACACTAAGGAAAGATTCCAAAGAAAAGATCTAGGGCAAAAACCCCTTTGCTGAAAAGGAAGTTCTGGTTGTGGTTAAATCTGCAGGACACTCTCACCATGGGCTGCAAGGCAGAATAGCTGTGGTTAGGTCAGGCCAGGGTTTCTTGCACTAGCTCTTTAATTCCAACATCCAGGGGAAACTTGCCAGGTGGTTGGAAAAATTGCCTTGTTTTGATTTCATGGTCATATTGAGGCCTGGGTGTGAAAGCACAGTAAGGCTGATGCTCTTCCAGATGGTGTTATTGGGAAGCTAATTGTAAACATTGTCTCACACAGGAGTGGGAGGCACCAGTTGCTCCAGAGAAGGCTCCTGTTTGGGAAAAGTTGAATGCTTCTTTCTTTCACCCTGCTTTTTTTTTACTTTTCTGCCTAGTTTGAGAAAGTGGAGTGAGGCTGCAGAAAAGAACACTAGAAAAGAACTTCCAAAACCAAAACTTGCTATCAAAACTGAGGGGCTAGGAAATAATTTGAAAAAAAATCCTGACCATCCAGAACCAGAGTATTCCCTGCATGCTGCTTCTCAATGTATGAGCAGTCTCTCACCCTTGTCTGAAGACCCAAAAAATAAGACACTCAAGGCACTGGGGACCATGTGTGGAAACTGGGAGAGCTATCTGGACTATTGAGAAGTGTCTGTCAGGGAGGTGGATGCCCTGAATCACATTCCAAGCCTTTCTGATTTATCTCTGGGATATTCTACAGTCTTTCTGCTGGTGTGTCTTTCACTGGAAGATGCTGGGCAACCTCAGGGTCAGCTGACATTGACACTTGTGAGTGCTGTGCTGTGTCTCTTTCTCTGCAGCCAGCAGGCCAATTGCAGAAATGCACATTAATACCCTCAACATGCTTTGCACCTGGACAGGTGCAAAGAGGGAAAAGTTAATTTGCTCAGGGAAACACCTTTGTGCATTTTGCCTCTAGAAGAGGTATAGAGGTTCCCATCTGCAATGGTGGAGGAAAAGCTTATCACTGAATCTTCAGTTAAGGATATATTTTCTTTTCTTTTTTTTTTTTTTTTCCCCCAGGTTGTAAATCTAGTGCTTTATTTTTTTTCAAATTCTTACAAAGGTAGAGGCATCTCAGAGAGGAACAAGAAAGTTTAATTTCAATAGCTATTTTATTCTTGCTCCCAGTTCCCAATTCCTTCCCATGAAAAATGTTTTACAACTTGGAGCATCAAATGTAAAGATTTCCTTCTGTATAATTAAATTACTTCCTTTTATTGGAAATATTTTTTTCTTCTTTAATCTAGCTGATTTTTTTCAACAACTAAACCATAAATGTTTTTTTTTTCAATTGCCTTTCCTTACTTTTTTGTTGATTTTTTTAACCAAATAACATGCTTCCAGTTGCCACTGAAAATAAAATAATTCCTTCTGTTTTTTCAATCCTCTTTGAATGGAAACGTATTTATTTTTAGATCACTGGCAGGCTTTATTTAATAACATAAAACTTTTCTAAGTTGATGCAGAGTTTTGGCGTGAATGCTAAAAAAGTCTCAGAAACTTTTGCCTCATTCACATGCACCAGTTCCCCCAGGTCCAGTCACAATTCAAAGGCAGAATCCAGTCTTTTCCATGCCCTTTAAGTATCCCTCCAAAGACATTTCTCCAAGCTGTACAAGAATGTCTTAGAGGCTGGTGCAACTGCCAGAAGACAAAACAGCACTGTTTTGGGCAGAGAGCAGAAAGCATGCAGGCATTAAAACAATTTGGCATGACTAGCATTAATTTACTATACTGTTTATGATTAAAACTGTCCAAACAGTTAGTCAGAGGGAGCTGAGTTTGCACAGCTTTGTCTGGATGCCTTGTCTTATTTAAGATCTGGACCTCTCAGGAGCAGGAATGCAGAGGTGGAGATGTATCATGGTATGAAAGCACAGAGCTGATGAATTTGTGGTGCTGGGTGGACAGTAACAAAATACTGGTTAAAACTCTCCAAGCCTGCTGCTTTAAGCAAATGCCATTGTATTAAAGACAAGTTTTACATTATCCAGCTCCTCTAGTTTTTCGAAACTCTGGCCTACAGTGAGAAGAGAAACTTTCCAGTTGGCTGCAAGGGTACAGGTGGTTGAGTTTACCAGCTCTCCAAGTGTTTTCCATTTATTTTTCCTTCCTGAGATGGTTAAATGCACATTCCTCACCTGTGTAAAAACAAATGGCCTACTCTCCCGCTTTGGGTGCATTTCCAATGAAAGCCAGGCTTAATTAGAGCTTTTGAAGCCTTAAGAGTTAATGTGGGCCCATTAAACACTAAACCACCAGCCCTTTACTCTGCTGGCCATCGGTGCCCAGGGCCATGCCAGTGTGGGCTGTGCTGGTGGGGACCATCTCAGGATCATGGCAGCATGCCCAGCTAGGAGAGGCCAGCAGCAGATGTTTGACCCTTGTGAATCTTGGGGAAATGTCTCCAGGCTGGAAACACTTGGATGGTGATCTAGTTTCTCAATATTTTCTGTGGGATCTGAGCTTGCAGGGAGGGGGAGAGAAGTGGTGTCCAGCACCGCTTGGCATTTTTCTGGCCAGCTCTTGGGCTCTGCAGGTCAGTGGGGATGTGCACCTGGCCAGGGCAAAGGCTGCACAGGATGGATCCCTGCACTTGTCCCTGTGTGGGAAACACTGCAAGAATTATTGTTGCTGTTTTATAGCTTTGGGAAGCTGGGGATTAAGTGAGTTGTCAAAGGCCACACAGAGAGCCAGGGGCAGAGCAGGCAGCATGCCATGAGCCTTCACTGCACTCTGAGGCAGCTCCAGACCACACTGCATCCTAAAGGCAGACACTCAACAACCCTGTGGCTGGTCTAGATGCTTAAATGGAAGACAAATTGCAGCATTTTTGCCTTTATTTGCAGGGGTAACATCTGTCCAGACTTCTAAACCTGCACAATGACTGGTGAGTAACTCAGGAAAGATCTCTAGCAGACAAAACAGATATGTAACACACAGGGATTTATATGTTGAACTTCCCTGCAAAAATACCACTGACAGACTTGCAATAAATATGTAATTTTATGGCCTATTTCTCAATCATATTCTGCTACATAATATCACACTAAGAACTGTGAGCTACCTTGCCAATGGAAATGCGCAGCTGGCAAAACGTAAAGTCTCTCCAGAGCTGTTCAAGGAGTAATAACTGTAACAATATAAGCAAATAGATCATCAGCATATCCTTTTATGCATTTTTTCTCTTTTTTTTCCCCTTCCCTCCTTCTTTCTCCTCATTTTCCACACTCACTTTCTTCCATCTGCCCTTCTGCACCATCCTTCCCCCTTGGTCACTCCTCTATTAGTGTTTAGAAGATTTCACAGTTTTCTCCCAACTCTGGAAAGAATGTAAGTCGATGCTGCTGATTGCCTTTGAAAACATTTGGAACAAATTATGTCTACATTTGGAATCTGAATAAAAGTATGTGAACCTCACTGGAGAAATATGAAATGCAGGGTGGGATTCACAGAAGGTCTGTAGCGTATTTTTTCCCCTCCTTTCTTAAAAACAAAAACCAACAACATTTTAAAATTTTTTTCCTAATTTTTTGTACTTCAGGTTGGAAAATATTTCGTATGGGAAAAGGGAAGAGTCTAGAAAAGTGCTTTTTGTGAAGGGACACCTTCATCAGTTCTTTTAAAGGGAAAAATTATGATTGGCATGAGTCAGTTGTTACCACGAGCTCTGTGAACCCAGTAGGCTTGATGAAAAAATGAAACAAATTGTTTCTCTCTACCTCCTCTAGTGAGAGAGATTTTTGGTGACTAAAGTCTCTTTTCTGCCTTATTCTGCTTTCAGACAACTTGCCTCAGTTTCCCTGCCTGCTGGCTGCTGCCACTCTGTGGTGCTGTGCAGTTGCCACCAGCAAAACAACAGGGATCTCCTGGGGAAAGGTGCTGTAGGGACATTTAAGACATTTAGGGCAAGTCACACATTTCCAGATTCAGGCTTTCCTAGGTATAGAAATATTTGCATCCTGGATTTTGTTTTGTCTTATTGCAGAAAATGGTACCAAGCACAAATCTCGGTTCCAAATCACCCTACAAATGGCTCAAATTTAGTGGAAGGAACTGTGAAAAAGGACTTTTTTTCTTCTTTTTAAATAATTGTTGATTTGTTTTGTGTTCAGACTTATGCCTAATGTAAGTGGAAAAGCCTTATAATGAAAAGATGGACAGCTTTGCACTTCTACACCAACCTCTGTGAAATCAGCAACTAGCTGATCCACAGCCACATATTTGGGTTTAGGAACAATTCATCCTTTGCTCTTGAGGCTTAATTAAGAGAAAATGGAGACAGAAACTTGCCCTGTAGAGGACTAGCCATCAGACCCAGTGCTGCTGATTCTCCTGGGCCCCCATGGCCTGGCAGTACTGGACTTAGTACTTCCCTGGAGAAACTTAAAAACAGGGGAATATTACAAACTGGGGAAAAGTGTCTCACAAGGGTTTTCAGCAGATATCTACTGACATTCTGCAGAGTTCACAAAATGAATGGAAAGTAGCAATGACCAAGTAGTTTTCCCATTTCTCTTCTGCTTTCCTGGAAGCTCTCCAGAGGAGATGAAGCCTATCCACACTTAAAAGTAGTCACTGAGCTCAACCTGGTAAAAAATGCATATAAATTGCTCTGAAGATCAAATAATATGCATTTTTTTAAGAGCAGATGAAAACTATTTTCTAAGCTTTGGACTGTTTGTTTTGTTTCCTTGACTTATAAAGCTTTGGTGAATCCTACTCATAAGTGCCAGAGATGCAATAGGTGCCAAAACCTTGGCAAGTTTGAATCTGTTCATATAAACCCTGTGGGTGTGAATTTGATTCTTTCCAATGATTGTTTTGGAATGATTTAGTCACATTGTTTGGACCTACTTTCCCTCCTTGAAAACTTCACCCAGGCTGGTTATTGTTTATACAAAAGGACCAAAGGCTATTTAGTACTCAGATATATTATATCTGACAAATAAGCTAAGGGAATAAAACTAAAAGAAAATAGGTAAAACACACACTGGGCAAAACACCCCAGAGCATTTTGTCCAAACTGGAAAAGCCCCAATGCAAAGAAAAAGGTTGGGAGAGTGACTATAGCAGGTTTGACCCTCAGCATTTTAGAAGACAAACATAAGAACATGAGAAAGCAAATGGGAGACAATCCATTGTGGGCTGGGGAAAAGAGGATGGCTCAGAGGGAAAAAATCAGTTCTTGTCACAAACTGAAGGCTTGAGAGGTGACCAGGAGAGGAAGGAAGGTCATTTAGAAGGGGTTTGGAGACCATTACCTGGTACTTCCTGATAGAACAACAGACAGTCCCCAGCAGCTGGGCCATGGGGGAATTTTTGGGAGATCCTCTCCTGGTTGCACTGACAGGCTGTTTGGGCTTGTCAGCACTGCTGCAACAGCAATAATAAGGATGATTGGATTCCTGCTTCCTGGAGAGAGAATATGCCCTACGGAGCTGGGGAGAGATAGGAATCAGGAAGATCATAAAAGATGGGAAGGCAACAGTTGAGGCAGGGAGTCATTAAAAGGAAGTTAATGCTGTTAGTGGGAGGCAGTCTAAGAAAATATATTAGAAGCTGAGATGTAAACTTGAAGGGCAAATACAACCCTTTACATCTATGATTTTCAAGAAACTCCTAGGGAGTGGCATGCCACAAATTTTTACTGGAAGCTTGACATCTGGTAGTTTTTTATGCCTCTGGTAATCAGCCTCCTCATATGTGACAGCTGGACTGGGAGCAAGTGCTTTTCTCCCAGTATTTGCTGGCACCTTGGAGCACCACCATCACTGAGAACAACACAAACCCTCCTTGTGTCTCCACCAGGGAACTCAGAAATGATCATTAAACTATCAGGTTCCCACAGAACATAGCAAAGAAAACTCTCTGTTTAGTCAGTTTTGAACTGCAGCAGAGAAAAAAATATTAAAAAGAAAAAGACTGTGAATATGTCTTCAACTCCAGATCTCCTGGACCTTAGGAAGTCCACATAAGTGTGCAGCTCCACTCAGCTTAAAAGCTCACAGAGATGAAATATTACCTATAAAACATAGTCAATAGACTTTCACATACAGTAATTGGAATGCAAAAGGTATTTAATTGTCAAGCAGGGCATGTATCATGTCTGAAGCTTGGAAAACCCTGAGAATAGCAGTATTTTGCACTTTCTGCATTTCAGATCTATACAAGACAAAGAAATCATCTGCAGGGAAAATGTCAATCCTGTGGCAAAGGTTACAGATTAAACTGCTGCTCTGTAAATATGTATATATATCCACAATGTATGCATTATTCTGAAAGGAAACCAGTCATCCAGACATTGATTTTCCTGCAAGAAATATAATTCACTGAAACACAGTGGCTGCTGCAGTTTAACAAGCACTATTTCCTCTTCTCATACGTGGAGTTTTGCATTCAAAGGACACAGTTTGCTTAGAAGTTTGCGCGTGTGTGTTGCAGAAGAGGGAAATCTTTACCTAGAAATCTTTATCTTCACTGAATGCTACTTTTCAGCTAATGAGATTGCTGTCACCTAAATTTTCATTGTTTTAAGAGCAAGTGGCTGCCGACAGTTTCCTTTCAAGCTTGAATGATGAAAGGAAAACACCACGCTGCCTCATCTGGCTAGCTTGCTGTGAGCTAATGAGCCTGAGGCTGCACCCATCTTTGCTGTACTAGTGTGACCTTATGTCTGCTAATGCACAGGGAAGGAGTGAAAAATGTACTGCTAGTTCCCTCCAGCAGTTCCCTGGGGACATGCTGAATGTGCCAAACAATTTAGTAAATCTATATCAGGTTACTGTGTTGAAACATACTCCAAAGTATTGCAACCTCGGGTATCTCAATCAAAAGATTATATTTTATTTTTACATATCTTCCCCCTCTGTGTTCAACATTTGGTAAATTCTCTCTGAAAGGGATATATTTTCTTGGCAATTTTTATACCTCTCAGAATAACTTGCAATTAGTGATTAGTTTTGTAATAGGTTATCTGAAATTTTTAACTGTATTTTTGGTTGGGTGTTATTTCAGTTTTGTTTATTTGTTTGTTTCCTTTTCTTGTCTAGTAGGAGCTAAATAGAAGTTCATTTTAGAAAGAATTCTTGACTGTGCGTGTACAAACCTGTGCTATCAAATCTCTAACACAATGCTTTGTTGTTGGGAGGGATCTTAGTGATCATCTCATTCCTTTCCCTATCATGGGCTGGGACACCTTCTGCTATCCCAGCTGCTCCAAGCCCTGTCCAACCTGGCCTTGGACATTTCCAAGGATGGGGCAGCCCCAGCTTCTCTGGAAACTCTGTGCCAGAGCTTTACCCCTCTCACAACCAAGATGCTACTTACTCCAGAAGAAGTGATTTATCAGCTGTTGGCAGCAGTACCCTCTGTAGTTTGTTGATTTATGGAGTTTACAGATCTCTGCACAAAGGAACAGAATAGATGTTTTTAGCTATTCCACCCACCCCACAGCTCCCCTCTGACTGTTCTTCAGTCAAGTCTCTGTGTCCTCAAAAACCAAATTTCCACCATTTCCCTCTAGAACCGTCTCTGCAAGGGAAGAAATGCTTATCTTTTGGGAAGTCACTCCCTATAGGGTAAAAAAGGTACTTTTCCAAAGGCAGTACTGACCCTGGACAAATGAAAAATGGGGAGGAAACACTGCTTTCCCCATTCTGAGGGCAGGGGGTGCCAGCACGAATGATGAAGTTCTTGGGCCCACGTGGCATGGGACTGACCATGTTTGCCTCCAGCACTGCAGTGCGGGCCAGGGTTGTCTCTGCCTGCTGCAGGGAAGCAGATCTGAGCACAGACCTCCTGCCCTGTGCCTTTTTAATGGGCTGTTTTGTTTTATTTTGTCTGTGGCTGCCAACCAGCATTTTCTCCTCTGCTGTTGGAACAGCAGAAGCGCTGGCTTGTTGGCACAGGAGATGCTTTTCCCTCTCACTAAGCCTGTCTGAGTTATTATTGCACTGCAGTCACCCCGTCCTTTTTTGCTTTCTGTGGCATCAGCATTTCCCTGCAATAGCAGTTGCAGCGTGCTGTAACCCTGCAGATGTGCTCCATAAGCCCTGAGCCTCAAATCACAGAAGCAATGTTTTCCCTGCCTTCATTTTAAATAAGTATTAGGTCTGAAACACGAAGTCCTATGTTTGATTTCCATTATTTGCCTCCATCCACACCTTCCTGATCTACTGTGGTAAATCCTTCATGCTAATTATTATCCTTTAAGACCCACAGAACAGCAAATGCTTATACACTGCTTGAAATACAGAGATAGAGCGTGGCTGTTATCCAAAAGCTACAATCCAACCAGGACAGGATTAAGTATATTCAAGGCAAACACACCCACAATCTAATCAAGACAAAAGAAGAAATATTGGCTCAGTTTGAGTCAATGGGAGTTTTGCCACTAACTTCAGTGAGGTTAGGATTGCACCCAAGATAAACAAGTATGAGACAAGACAAAATAAAATAGTTTAGAAGTGGGAAGGTTTGTGAGTGAGTCATGGGAGAGCAAGGCAAGGGATATTTACTTTCTGGGGGGAATGAAGATGAGACAAAAATGAAATGTGTTTATTTATATGTGCCTGAGTGCAGTGAAGGAGAAGTCAGGGGTATGTGCAGAGCCCACAGCTTTCTGACAGCTGCAGGATGGTCACAAGTGGGGTTCCCCAGGGCTCACTGTTGGAGCCAGCCCTGGTTAGTGTCTTTAACAATGATCTGGGTAAAAGGATTGTGTGCACCCTCAGCAAATTTACAGATAACACAAATTTGGTTGGGAATGTCAGCCTGCTGGAAGGTAGGAAGGCTCTGCAGAGGGTACTGAGATGTGGCTGTGTGGCTGGTCCTGCTAGCACTCTGCTGATGAGGGGCTGACACCACAGAATAGGCAGCAAGACAAATATCTTCACCAAAATCTCACCAATTATATTTTTCCTCACTGCAATTCTGCAAAACACTCCTGGATGGTTCTTTACGAGGCTTTATTTTTCTTTTTTTTTTTTT
>VZTR01000740.1:24643-55181 GCA_013400775.1 Chaetops frenatus
TAGAATTAAAAATTAGAGGTGAGTGAGCTGGGAATACACCTCACTTACAGCTCTCCTAACACTTCCTGTCATTTCAAGTTGAAAATAACCAAATGAATTTTCACAGGCAATTAGTTGCTAGAAATACCTGTGAAAGCAAGTATACTCCCAGTGTCTCCAAGTAATTTAAACCAGCAGGTGTTGAGGAAGCAGTACATCTTCAATAACACACAAAAAATTTCCATGGTACACCTAGTAAGGCTAAGAGAAATTAATTTCAGGAACATAAATTAGCCAATTGTTTCTGTCTTATATTTAGCAAAGAAACAACTAAGTACAAAATCTACCCACACCAAAGCCATGCCTCTCCTCAGAGACAAGCCTTCCTCAACCAGAAGACATTTCATAATGCAGCACTCAGTGTTAGTTACAGCATAAGAATAACCCATTAACATACACAGCTTTATTGCAAGACACATAAGTTATTTAACTATGATCTTGCTCAGTTTCCTTAAATCTAGAAAGTAATAAAACAAAAAATTTTATCTGAAAATAATAAGGTGCTATGATAATGCATATGTAGGCTTGCATATAGAAAACTTAGATAAGGACTGTTGTGGTCTTGTGGTGGGCACAAAATCAGATTCATGAATATAAGTCACTTTCTTTTATACTACCTCTTTAAAAATACATAAAGGCAATATTTCAATGTGCATCTACAAGATACCTGTAATTTGGGGATGACCAAGTCAATTGAAGTTCAGAACTTTGCCCAGACATCTTTCCATATCTCATATTAAAGCGTAGAGATTTTTTACAATCCACATTACCTCCAAGTATTTCAATCTTGAATTGTTATCCTTAGTTTATTAAACTGATTTTTGCTTTACAAGGAAAAAAACAAGTAGAAAACAAAGTCTCATATTTCCATTCCTTCATTCCCAAAGAGAACATGAAGGCAAACTTTTCTCTACTGTGTCATTATGTCATCAAGAACAGTAACATGAGAATTTTTTTACTAAATATTTTTTCCTTTCAGTGTTTATACAAACTGAAATGTATCAGAATGGAGGAAACTAGCTCTAAATAAAGGAATACAACAGGAAAGTACAGGATATTCTGTGGAGAATGGATTGCTATGGCAACAGGATTTAACTGTGTTTAATAAAGCATGGTGCATTTCCAAAATTAAACTAGGATCCCATTCAATCTTTAAGTGAGGAATGGGTTCTGATACTTTCTACTAAACTTACTCCATTTACATTTCTAAGTAATTGTTCTCCAAACAGAAATTTATGATTGACTTCTGCAAAATAAATCTAACACGTAACAAATGTCCCTTGATCTTTACTTAAGCTATACATTAAAATCCTGTTTCAAGAACTGTAGAATATGTACAAGATTTATTCTTACTTATAACTGCTAAACATCTTCAGAAGTACAATCAGAAAATTAATATCAACACGCTGTTGAGAATTTCCCTCTGCATTGTAAACATAGTCAAGTGCTTGATTTCTTGGGTCACAGATACGTAAATTCAAAACACCATAATTGAGGGGGGGAAAAGCGGGAGAAAGGACCCTCTTGGGATTTAGTAATAATCCCTGCTCTTTTCCTCTTTATGTTTCTGATGCTGAAACTTTATGTCAACTCAAACACACAGGAGGAATGTGCTTTACAGAAGAAGGTAAGAATCTATTGATCAAATGAGGAACATACTCCAGAAGTGCCTGGGTGGGATCCTGTGCCATAGGAGGAGCCTGCTTGAGCAGGGAGGTTGGACCAGACCACCCACAGTGGTTCCTTCCAACCTGACCCATTCTGTCATTCTATGAACAACAGCTCAAGAATTTCCTAAGCTCCAATAACTGTTAAAATTATTTCTGAAAATTTTTGGAAGCTGTGGGACTCGTTTAAGGTTGCATTTTACATAGAAATTATTTTTTTAAATTCTGCAGTTTTTTACATGAATCACCTCTTATTTCACAGGGCTGCAGCACTCATTGGGTTTGGTAGAAATTTCTTGATATCTGATATCTGTGATAAAGGGACAAGATTAGTCAGGTTCTGGCATTGCTGTGAAGACAAACACAATTTTACATGGTATGTTGCTACCTACACAAAGAATAGCAAATTAGAGGGAACCAAACATAATGAAGTTGGCTGTTACAAGCTTACGCTTCTGAAGTCAGAATCTGGCTGCTTTTTTTCAAGCAGAAGTGCACTCTGAACTGATACCATCCTAAAAACCAACACTGAACCCTCACAATGCAATGATGGGAATATCAGAACAGGCTAAGAATGGAAAGGTGAAAAGAACAAAGTCATGAGGTCCACCCTTCTCAAATTTACAGTTAAAATTTTGGTAATAAGGCTCTAAGATATCTTTAGGAACCTCAGTTATAGAAGTACAAAGTCATAAGGTTTAGTTGTTTAAGGTTTTTTTATAATTACAGCATCCACAAAGCTATGAATATTATCAAATTATTTTCAGGGACCTAGAGAAATAGGCTGACAACTTGATATCTAAAACATTAGAATTCTGTTTATATATAATTTTAATATAATCACTTATCAGCTGCAAAAAGATTCCCACATCAAAGTATGATAGATAAAATTAATTCATTTAATTCAAGCATTAAACTATTATGAATAATTAAAATTATTAATTTCAATAAATATCTCATCACACGATCTGTATTATTTCCACTATTATCCTTAATACCAAAAAGATAGGCTGATAGAAATCTTGATTTGTAAGTCTTAGATTAATCACAATTTATAATCTGTTTGAATTTTTTTATGTGTACCCTTCTTAGAGTATAGCTAAAAAGTTTTAAAAGCTTTTCTTAACATATAAATTTTCTGTAATTCTTGAAGGAAACTCCCCATCATTTAGAGTGTAGTGTAAATAAATCCAGGAATGCTGAGCTAGTATTTGGTTGAGGACAGAATATGAGATATGAAACTATTTTTCCTGTAATATTGCTGAGTTTTACTTATGTAATAGATGCGTTTTTAAACAATTATTTCTCAAAATTAAAGGATTTTCTGCCCCACCATTGTAGTCATTGTAGATTCATCCTTTACCACTGAATTAGAAGAGTAACAATATAAGTTTTAGCTGATCTGGTAAAATCTTTTAAATTCCTTAAATTTGTTTAGCAATCTTATTGTTCAAGGTCTTGTAGCAGTATATAGGAATGTGTGGAATGCTAAAATTTAAAATTGTAAGTTTAAGGAGGTAATTAAATATATTTGCAAATAGAGCAAAAATTTTCTGATTCCTCCAGTTCTTCTTCACTTTTTAGTATTCAACTTGTGCATTACATAAGCCTTGTCAACCTCTGTGCCTTAACTTTCCACCTACTCTCGACACAGTGCTTTGAATATTTTCTGAATATCAAGTAAGAGAACACTTTCTTTATAGCTGTGTTGTAAAACTAATTGTTCCCACAGGTTATCCCATTCATCAAAATAAAATAAACTGTCTAGATATACTCTATCATGCCATGCAAGAGAGTCTAGGGAATTGTCAGTCAAATTAGGAAACCAATCTGGTTTCAAATTACAATAATCTAGAATTGCCATTTTGGTATAATTATATTTTCTATTCTGACCAGCTTTATCAAGTTCCTTTTAACTAAAGAAGAATGTGGATGAAATGGAAGAATTGACAAACTAATCTGTTTTTAAAAACTTTCCTAAAATATTTTTACAATTATTAATTGATTAATATTCCTACAGATTCAGTATTATTATTGGACATCTGGAACCTGTGGAACTGGTATACATAGAAGTCCTAGACAAGTGTGTAGGTCAGTGCACTGAAATTCATCTGAACGTCTGCTGTGAGTATTCCATCAGACTATTTTACTCAGTAAGTCTATTGGGATTAAGAAATGTATGCAGTGAACTCTCAGTGTTATGATTTTATGCTATGTGATTCATAGTAAAACTCCACTGCAATTTCCTAAAAAGACAGATCAATACTCCAATGCACTGACTGAGTAAGTTAATGTTAATAAACAACATAGTATTTTTTAATAACATCAGGCATGTAGGCGAGTCTTGTGCAAAAATACTGGCCATTTCACGTCAGCTACTGAATAACTATGTTCATCATAAAGAATTGAATTCCATCTGAAATACTACTTTAGTGCTTTACCTTCTTTCCCTTGAGAAAGAATTATATAATTACATACATAATTACAATATGCTGTATCTGAGTATGAGGTTATATCCCTCTTAATTCACTTTAATGTGAAAGGAAACCTTTCCTGACAATTTATTTTCTAATCTCTGTATTTCAAGCATTTGGTTTTGCTGTAATTTAGAAAATTAGCTATCTATAGCAGTAAATTCCACGAAATTATTTCAAGAAAATAAAGAAATTTTCAGTAGTTACTACTGCTAGTACTTATTCTATTAAATTATCTGGCAGTCAACCAAAGGGCAGTGGAGGGTGATTAAAAGCAGAAAATAAATAACCACATAACGTATATGGTTGAACATTTACCTGGTAAATTTTAAATATCTCCAAGGATGGTGTTTTCACAGTCTCTCTTGGCAACACTCCAGATCTTAAACATTGTGATTTTATTTTTTTCTTTTATTCAGCTGGAATCTCACTTGTAGTTTGCAATTTCTGCTGCATGTCCTTTCAATCTGCAGTTCTTAGAAGTGATAGAGGGTGGACAGTTGGCTCAGCACCTTTTGGTTTTTTGGGAATTTTTCTGTCTTCATGGTCCTATGAATTTTTAGGTGTCTATTTTTGTATTCTTTTTCTTCCTTGAACATCAAAACATTTTTGTGAGACAAAGAGTAACCTTCATCCAGTTAAGTGGATTTGAAGACTTCTACAATGCAAGTTTGTATTGGTAGGCCCATAACATATACTGGCATTGAGGGATAAACCATGGAAATACCCATATTTATAGTAATTATTTCAGTCACCTCTTGCTTTACAATTCAAAGATTTATTTCACAGGCCAAAGTTTCATTTAGACTGCAGCTTCCCTTAGGTTCTTTGTTACTTGGGGCTTAAACCAAGAATACTCTCCTACTTGCTTGTGATTGGAACAGAAAGGCAATAGGAGCTTCAGCTTTATTTCCAAGAATAATGATGAAATTCAGGTAGACAGAAGTGTATTAAAGAATGCATTAAAGAATGAGAAGATTCTCAGTATCCTTATCAAGTACCATTGTACTTTCTGGAACTTTGCCAGAAAACATTTTGCAAAAAAGTAATTCAAAATGTATGAAAAACTTCGCTATCCATGCCTACCTTCACATTCAGTCTCTATTTAAGTGCAGATGCAGAGCTACAAAAAGAAATCTACATTTATTGCAAATCAAAGCAGCAAAGTTGCAAAACAAGTCCAAAATTACATTAGCTTTCAAGGTGAGTATGTAATTAAGTTCTTTATAAAAAGTACGTATACAGACAGATGTAAAAACAGCAGATACTTGTAAATAATTTTTCCTGGTATTTATTATTATTTTGATCTTTCATGGTTTATTAATGTTTCATAGAAATCCATTGTTATTTATGAAATTAGAAGACATTATAACTATTTTAAACCACATCATTCCAAATTCCAGATGTGATTGTCAAACATATTTTATTTATATGTATGTACTGGTAACAGTCTGAATTGGCAGGGGAAAAAACAGAAAATATTTCAAGAGAACAAGAAAAACCTGCAAAGTCTGTAAACCTCTTGAACTACTGTGAATAACTCTTATAAAAGATGTACTCAAAATCAAGATTTCCTCTTTTCAGACTTTCAGAACTGAGTCAAAATAGGGCAAAACTTTACCAGGTCTGTTCATTAGTCATAGAATCACTTGTTTGTCATAGAATCACACTTCAATTCCAAAAAAGAAATTTGAGCACAAGGAGATACAAAGAATTCCATTCTTCTCTTTTCCATTTTCTAGCATTTCATTATCTTAGAAGTCAAGTGAATTTTATGATTGATATTGTCAGAACTCTCACAAAGTCTGACAGTCCCTTGTTATCATCTTAAACATTGTTAGATTATTCTGTCAAAAAAGTTATAAAACCCCAGAGAGCTGGACTGAAATAATTACATGGCATATATGTATCTCTCTAAAGATAAACAAAATATGCCAGAAGATGTAGTTGAATGGAAACCTCTTGCACTGATAGGAAAATGGCAACCTAAAAGCAACCTAACGGCAACCTAATAAACCTCTACTTTACCTAAGTGTGTCAAGACCCAATTCTTCCATAATACAGAATATTTTTTTGATTATCTGAATTAAAATTAATTGCAAAACTACTTCTATACCAAAGTGGTCACATTTTCTATCATTACAACAACAATATATTCTGAATTTACACTGTAAAAAGAAAAATGGAGTAGTTACAATGGCTATAAAATGAACCATGAATCAAAGTTTGCCAAGTCTCTCTTTTTAAATCATACACCTTTTATTTATTTCAAAACCATATATCTTAACTGTGCCCTAAAAAAATAAGAATGAACTTTCAGTTAAGGAACTGGACTGTGAAACCAGTACATAGAACAGTTTCGTCTAAGAGTGTCAAAAGAAGGTTGAAAAAAAAAGATATTTTCTTTTTAACAGGAATACCTGCAGATTTGATGAGTTTGCACAAACTCAGTTTAGTTAAAAAAAAAAAAATAGACAAAACCAAAAACCAAACATTTCTTCCATAACAGCAAAATATCTATAATTTTTTTTAATAGGACTTCTCATTTGTTTGGGATTTTTTATGTACAAAACAAGTTTAAAAACTCTAGCTCAAGGAAAAATACTTTAATGAGCCATAATGCTTTTATCCACATACAAATTTGTAATAAATTTTAATAAGGATTCTCAAATGCTTTTGTTCTATATTCCACAAAGAAAAGTTTAAATTAATTGAATAAAAATTTTATTTTCTTTTGGCTCTAGTTAGTAGTAACTTGGCCTATCTGAGTAGTAACTTTGAGAATGACCTTGGGAAAACTTTTTAATCTCACTTAGCTCTGTCTGGGAAAATAATAGTTCCTCGTGAGTGCTACAGATTGTAAATTAATTGAATTTCTGAGATGTTCTGATATAACAGTGGTATCAGCACAGCATACAAGAAATCATTGGAGAATAATTCTTCAGGAATTCTAGTCCCACAATTTTTTTCAATAAAGCTATGTCATAACAGGTCTGAAGCACAATATAACTGGAGCACATTCTCTTTTCTGGCTTTCTGCCAGGAGTGGATTTCACCCTTGGTGAATTTTACTGCTTTTTTCATGCTAATAAATCCATAAGACAGCAGCACTCTAAAAGAAAGGAAAAGCCCACAATTTCTGCATCTTAATAGTGTATTCACTTGCAAATTACTGAGATGATATTTGAGGAAGGTAAGAAAGGAGGATTATTGCCATCTGTTATCACCTGACACCTGTGTCCTGTAACATAGTTGCACATAAACATGCCCATAATAAATCCTGTAACTTCTAAAACTTCCTTTTTTAAAAACAAACAAAACTCCAACCAAAACATAAAAACACCCTTCCATATTGAAATACTTGGAGTGAAAATGCACCGTTTCCCAAAGTTCCCAGACAAAATCTGAATACTTCCACCTTCAGATTCTTATATCTTTATCAGATAGATTAAAGACCTCTTTGCCATCAGAGATTTTCTCACTATGAGAATATCAATGAATATATTAAATTGTTTCTCAGGGTTTTGTAGGGATTTTAAAAATCAAATTACTAGACAGAGCTTCTTGTCTTTCATTCCCTGTCAGATTTTCTGACATTAAATCATGTTGTGGCTCCTGCAGGAATGTTTTCCAATTTTTCAATGTCTGTTTGAAAGCACAGAAGGCATAGATATACTGGTGTCATTAATGCAGTGTAATACAGCATCACTTATTTCACTTATTTGCCTGCACTGAAACAAGGAACTGTGCTGGCTACAGCATTACTTTGGTGGATCTTATATTTCTGGCTGTGTTCTAGTATGCCAAAATAACTTTGGTTTCAGTCGTTTCACAGGAATAGCTCACAACCAGTAAGTAATTTCCAGTCTTCCTCAGGTTGTTAAAAATAATTGCTGGGGAGCACACTGGGGTGTGAGCAAACACCACCTGGTGGGGAGAACAGCAGCCTGGGGATTCACATTTTTGCTCCCATGTAACTTTGGATATGTATCTTTAGCATGAGATCCTTAACATTATTTAGATGTTGAATCCAAGAGAGGACAAGTTAATGAGATTTTGTTACCTAAATACTTCGGAGAGGAGGGTTCTGAATTTTAGGGTTGCAATTCAGATTCAGTCATGAGCTGTGTCCCCCAGGACCCCAAGGCCTGCTGTGAGAGACACCATCCCTGGGTAACCCAGCCAGCCATAACCTGATCCTTCCTCCAAAAGTGTCTATGTTTTTCCAATGGCTACAGACCTCTAAATTCCTAAGACCATCACAACAAACACACAAACCTTCACAGTCTGCTAAATTAAATTCATAGAATGTATCAGTTTTTCAGATGTTATACGGGAGATTTATTGTTCCACGTCTGCACAGTATCAAAGAATGGTAGCTGTGATAAGAGATTGTAGTAATAAATCAGAGTGATTCCATCAAGAATACACTGGAGACAGACATTTTATATCTTATTTAGTCTAAATTAGAGCCTTTTTAAAAAGTTACTGTATGAAAACCTTTCAGATATTTTCACACAGGGGTTAAAAAATTTGGATCTCAAAGAATGTCTCATTCCTTAGGAATTTGCCAGAACAAAACTTCCTGTTATAAAAACAATCAATAGTTTGTACTTATTTACCAGTGATTTTATTTCAACTTAGTATTATTTATTGCTATCACATATTTCGCTCCTTTGCATCACACAGATGGGAGGGGTTCCTTGAACTAATTCCAAATAGAGCTTCAAAGTCCTTAATTTCCAATCTTACCCACACTTGTGGGTCTTCTTTGAACCTTTCTAATATTATAACGTATAATATTCTAATATTATAATATTTTTCTCAAAGTATGAGTTCCAAAAAGGGTCCTAGTATTCCAAGAACTCTGTTGTCCTGTTCATACATAGGTAGGATCCATCTTTCCACTGTATTTTGTTATTACTCTGCTTCTAGGCCTTAGGTCACATTGGCCCTTTTAATCTGCCATCAGTACAAAGTTCAACTAATTTTCTACCCTGGCTCCAAAGAATTTTCAAAATCACTGATTTCCAGCATGACATCTCCCATGTCTTAGGTGGAGCCAGCATTCCTAGTTTCTAGATGGTTTAACATTTGGACATAAGAAAGTAATGTTATTTCTTCTCTTGATGGACTGAAAAATACCATAGCTGGGTTTTATTTACTATAATAAATAAGCTTATTATAATTACTTAATGGAGACTCTTGATTTAAAACTAAGAACTATATAAGGAAACTAAAAACTACCTTGCTTGTTTCTTTCGTTTTTTGAAGCAATATAAAAATACATAATCAAACAGAATCAAAGATTTTGCCACAAAGGTAGCATTTTGTGCATATTATACAATGGTTGAACTAATGTCTAAACAACCTGCTGAGCAGTTCCCATTTTTTTTCCCTTTGTAATTCATAATAAAGCCCAGTGACATTACATCCTTCAACCGCCTGAGTAGTTTTAACAAATTGTAATAGGAACACTAAATCAATTCAATTCAATTTATTTAAACAAGACAAAAACCCTGGAGACTTTCATGCATTCATTCAAATGACAACCTCCAAAGTTAGGATCTAAAAATAAGCAGTAGAAAAAAACCCAAATGTAAAACCAACAACAAATGAAGCAGTTAAAAAAATATCTCCAGTGTATGTTTTATGTCTATTGTGGTATACCTAGGATTTTATAGAAATGATAAGTCAAATGCATATCACTGAATACCAGTAAGTTACTAGTTGAATAAATTATTATTAGGACCATATCTCAGAAATTTGCAGTGGTACTTACATGCAAGCATGCAAACATGCATGTTTCTATAAATGAGTCTATGAGTAAATGTAAACTAACACAGGGAAAATCCTCATATCAGCATAATCAGTTCAGTCTATTCATGAGTCCTTGTGGAAATTGCAAAGGTGAAAAACAAAATAAATCAAACACAAATGTGGCACACTGTTTGAATCTTAAGTCAAGTGACAAAATTTACACTGTGCACATGATCACTAAAATAAATTTGCCGCAATGGAAAACAGGAAACTAATCCTAAATATCTTGCACAAGAACATCATCTCTTACTAATGTAGAGAAATAGTCATGTCTTATTCAATAGTAATTGATAAAGTAATTAAATAAATGCATCAAAAGCTAAAAAAGGTCTATGAAAACAAATAAGAAAAAATCCCTAAACACTTTAAAAAAACAAAAAAACCATGCAAATGACATCTTTTGCAAAAAATATTGCAGAATTAAAACTCAAGATGAAATAGGAACAACTTGTTAAAATCCATATTTTAGGCAATCACTTGCACAAGGTTCAAAATACATTTCACTTCAACTGGAAGGTCTGTGACAGATGGTCCACTAATGCAGACTGCAGAATCATCTGTGTAAAAGCAACTCTGGAATCTACAAGGAATCACAAGGCCCACTAATGTGTCTGAAGAGAAGAGAGTATCGTGATACATGGAACCCTCTGGGGCACCTTGTTAATTATTACAGAGTCACATTTCTGTGTAATATTTTGTTCTTTATTCTAGAGTTAATTTATAGTCAGTTTGGTGTATGGTTCTGAAAGCCCAAGGCCAAAAACGAAATTACACTAAATACCTGTGAAGGACGATTTGAGAGTTGTCATTAGTGGAAATTAGTTTGCTGTAATCAGTGGATAAGTAGAGACTGAGAGCTAGCTCCAATCAAGAAACAGCAGATCATGTGAACCTGAGGGCTAAGTTCCAGCCTACCAAAAAAAGGAAAAAAAAAAATCCCATTCATGTTAAAGGGAGTTGCGCCATTCATTCCTAGCCTAAATTCAGTCTGTGGTTTGAAATATGAAATTTAAATCTTATTACATCATTCAGACCCTTAATTTTAGATCATGTGTTCCGTGCTTTCCATCTACAATTTTATTTTTTTTATTTAGAACATATGGCAGTTTAATCACCTGGAGAATGGCTGCAGTTTTTCACTTTGAGAATACGCAGTATCTGTTTATATCCTAATTACAAGAGGATGAGAAGGAATAATAAGACCCAAATATACTCCAAACACTCTGAGGGAACATCAGAGCTGACTGTGTTTCTTATTTCACACTGTGTTGTAACCACTGAAAACAGTGTTCCTCTCAAAATAATGTGCACCCTCATGCCTTCAAACTGTACCATACAAACATGTATAGGACATCCTACTTACGCTGTTTACTACAACAGGATAAAGAAAAACACATGTACAGGATGAAAGAAGGGAAGTGTTTAGAATTTTCAGGGAAGAACCTAAAAGGAAGAGGAAGCAGACATTACAAATAAACACCAACTCTATATCATCCTAGGAGTTAGCAACAAAAGAAGTGTTTGTTATCTCTTCCTGAATTTATGAGGAGTTACAGACACTGAAGGCCTTTTGCCCCCATGCATGAGAGCACTGAATTTTTAGCATCCAGTTGGGACCTTAACTGAAAACTCTTTCTTTTCCAGCCTCCTCGAGACAGGTAATAATTTTGTAGTGAAAGTTCAGAGAAGCCACATCAAAACAGAATTTAATCACAATTTGCAAATAAAATCCTTCTGAATATCAAATATGAGACCAAACCTTCTTTATTAAACTAAAACAAATGGAGCCTCATCACTTACTTCACTAGGAGCAGTATCAGTCACCTAAATCTGTTTCTCCTAATGGGCAACTTAATTTTTTGTCCAATTAGGTCACAATGTCCAATTTGTAAGACGTGGAAAGATACATGTGATTCTCTTTTAACCCACTTCTACTCAATTTCCTGACTTTCAGCCCTGAACGATTTTTCAAAAACAAGGTTGCTGTTGCGTACCAGAGACAATATCCAACAGAGGGTTATTCTTGATTCACAGTTGTGTTTCACCAAAACTTAGGCCATTTAGCCTATTCCTTTTATTACCATATTGTCAAAATCAAACCACACAAACATGTATATTTATAAAACAGAAAACAGAGAACTTGAATTTAGTGGTTAAATAACAATCATCACTCATGCTGTTCACTGATATTCACTGAGCTTTCTCTCCATTATTATTTCTAGATTACTGTCTGCAAGACATCACAGGACTAATAACCTAACAAGAATCATTCATACAGATCCAAATGCAAAAAAGAGACCTTGAAATATATTTCTTTTCATATATAAACTGTATTAGAAGTGATATTGTGTCAAATTGCTTTGATCCAGTTGAATCTGACCCCCTCTGTTGTCAATATGACACTTGAATTGATGAAACTGCACTTTAAAGTGGAATGGAGAGCCAAACTGGAAGCCTGTCAGCTGCAAAGTATGAGGAATATCAGCTACTCATATTAATGGTTAAATTAACCAACAAAATGAGCTAGACTGTTCTTTTTACCATGATCAAGAACAACGCTTAAGAGTATGCCTCTCTATTCTATTATTGTATTTCAGAAAACACTATAAAAATAGAAAGAAATAGGGAACAATTTATTCTTTACTGCTCTTCTCTGACAAAAATAAAGAGCTGATACCTTTTAGAAGAAACATAATCTGTGCAAGTTCTCCTGAATTTTGAGAGCCATTAATATCAGCTATTTTCTTCTTTTTTCTCAAAGATTTTGGCAAAACCTGGAGTTCCTGCATAGTAATACCATTTGCAGCTTATGGCTTGACAGGTTAAGAGGTTTGAAAAAGGCCAAAGTTATCTTTTATGTTATTTATAATATTATTAAGTGTATTTTTAGCCAGACATTTTTGCTTAGTTTTTTTTTCCTGCAGGATTAGAAGCAGTGACTAAAATGTACTGTGATGAGAACATTTAAAGGTCATTGCTAAACACAATCTACTGCATCTAAAGGAAAATTGTAACTGTCACGTTATGGGTAATTTAAAAAGAGCATCTAGTAAACTATAATAAAATACATTCTCCCTTATTATTTCTTTAAAAAGTGACTATCTGAACAGTTTCAAGAGTTACCAAGAGTAGTCTCTGATAAATGTTTTAATCAGGAAGATGAATACAGAAAATATGAAGCTTAAGTGTGGCCAAAGCCATCGCTCTCCACACATATATAATGCAGTTTGTTGTTTATACTGGAGAAAGGAAAATCATTTGGTCCCTCCTTCACTTTTTGAATAATATGCATTGTGCATGTGTTATGGAAGTGGAAAATAACAGAGTATTTCCCTTGACAGAAGTTTCCATTGCAAAACTGTATGTGGTTTGGAAAGTGAGATGCTGTCTATATGAAAAGTTATGCAAGGACTACCAGGCTACAATTGTAATCACAGTTAAAATATAGAAGATGGCTGCTAAGAATGAAGAAATATACAATTCTAATTGGTATCTGCGGGTGAAAAAGAAGTGCTTTTAAAAGAGTTGATCCACTTTTGAAATAAATTAGCTGTCCCTTAAGAAATTGCTGAGAAAGAAAGTTTGAAAAGCTTGTAGGTGTATTTATAAATCTCAGAATAAACTCAGGATGTGGCTGACTTATATTGGAGTGCTTTCATATCTACAAATTATTGCTTATTAAAATAGTAGGAGACATGAAGGGTTAAGCAGAAGGAAAGTGATCTACTGAAATACAGCAGGGATCTAACCTAGATGGAAAATATGTCCATTCCCTCTGGGCCCCTTCCATACACTTGGGATGCCAAGCTAATACTATCCCAAGTCCAAAGATGCCACATCCCCAGAGGTGAAGCAGAGTACAAAAGCATATTCATGCAGACTCAACTCTCAAAAACCCTTTTTCTTCCCTCCCTTTGATCCACAAGCATTGCAAAGCCTATATTGCACAGCCTGTGATCCCAAAACCCATAAGGACCTGGTACCCATTAGTGTTGCCCCAATATTATTCTGCTGTATTGGATTATAAATTCATGAGACAGTCTGAGAGTCAGTCTTTGCACAATACTTGCAAATTTTCTGCCCTCATGAATACTTAACACAGCCATTAACTCCTTGCTCTTTAAAGCAGGAACTTCAGCAGGGAAGGTGCCCTGAGCAGTGAGGTGAGAGCCCTGCCCCAGGGCTGCCTGCCCCCAGCACCGCCTGCTCGCTGGGCACAGGCAGGCAGCCCCAGGCCAGCCTGGCCCCTCACCGAGCCGCTGGCACCTGCCCTTCCCCTGCGGCCAGGCACGGGGGCCAGCCGAGGCTGGGGATCCCTGCCCTGCACCGCCACACAGACAGACCCTCCCCGCCCGGGGAAGGCCTGCTGCGAACCTGCCTTGGGCACTGGAGTTTCGCAGCTACTCTGCTGCGAGCCACTCCTCTCCGCACAGCTCCTCCCTGCTCAACAAAAGCCTGCTTTTCGAGCTCTCACTGTAAATCACAGCCACATGAAATAACACTCCTTTCAGCCTGGTCCAGAAGCAGGGTCCCCAAACACAGCAGTAAAAATGGTATTTCAGCTGGGAACAGGATTGACAGAGGACGGATCTCAATAAATATCAGCCTGTTAGTAAGTATAGCCTCTGCTTAAGTAACTGAAAGAAAACGAAGTTAAACTGGTTGATTGAGATACAGTTAGGAAGACCAGTTTACACAAAAATTTTGCTGTACTATTCAACAAAGAAACCATCTGCTAGAGTAAAAATCTTACTAAGAATGTATTAAAAATTTAATACTAATGAGTGCACCTCTACCGAGTTTTTAAAGTTAACTGATATAAGTTACAAATGGGATATAAGATATAGCAAGCATATGAGATAGGGCAGATTAATTTTGTAGCATCTAAAAACTTGGAGTTATGTTTGAAATGTTTTTAAGTGTGACTGTTGACAGACATGATCCAGGGAATGAAGTATAATTTTTAAAACGTATGCTAAGATCCCTCAACCATACTGGGGTTCTGCTGAAATGCTTCAAATAATTTTTCATAGTTTTTAAAAAAAGAGAAGTAGATAAATGACTGTATTGATGACACTACAAAGAGAATCTGTTATTTACAAAGCTGTAGCACATTACCTTTGTGTTTCTCTCCAAAGGGTGTCCGTAAAATAATTATAGTAGAGGTAGGTTTTAATGTTAAAATAATGCAGATGAACTTTTCTAGGTATCACAAAACTCAGTGTATTTCAACGAGGTCTGAAATTTTTCATCTCAGTTCATGATCTCTACATTGTCTTAATATCTTTATAACCAGAGATGTGTAGCTTTTGAAAGTTGTGTCTCTTTAAAAGTGAGCAGAGAGCTTGCAGGACCACATTGCAACCTCAAGTATGTGCCTCCAATTCACGAAAAGAAATTACAGGAAGAGTGATAACGCCTTTTCTCTTCATGGTAATCATTCCCTATTTTCCTGCCACTGTAGATCACATGGATTTTTCTGCTAGCACTAAAGGCATGCTACAGCCGTTCCCACAGACACCACACCCACTGCAGACACAAAGTATTTGCATCCCAGTGATTCCCAGAATCTCTTTTAATGATTGCATTAGGATCAGTCCACTCTCCCGTGTCAAGCTCCTGATTCCTGTCTGTCTGAAAGGCCAGGCCTGGGGTAGGATTGTGGTCAGATAAAGGCCACGCGAACTCTTGCAGCTGCAGGTCTCTGCTCCTGGCTGACATTTATCCCCACCAAACCCTCATTGGCTCACACAGCAAAGGTCACTCATTTCTGATATTTTCATTAATTTTACAGTTTTCTTCATAATCCCTACCCTTCTTTTTTCTTGCAGGTGAAATTTGAAACAGGTAAAGCATATCAAATTCTGGCCTTACTGAAAGTTTATCTAAACAGGACTTGATGTAATCAAGACCCAAAGAAAATCTCCTGAAAGAAACTGAATCTTGCAAGAAAAGCTGATGGCAGTTCAAAAGATGCCAGAGACCATAACATAGTATTAATCAATTAAAATGGGGCCAGTGTGCTACTGGATTTGTTATATAAAAGCAAAACAAAAATCAATTCGAAGCATTAATCAGTTATTCTATGCCATTTGAGTATTATAAATTGTGATAAATGTAATTAAACTTACATTACATCCTAGTCAGGTAGATATCTAGTTAGTTCTTTCTATTCCATCTACTTTAAAGGATTGTTGAGATTCATTAAAATCTTGTTAAAAGGCTACTAATTTCTAATGCAAAGTATGTGAGAAAAAGCTCATAAGCAGTCTGAAATGTAGTGAGCACTTTACACATTGCAGAGAAAGGGTTTCGATCCAGGTTGTTAAATTCACAAACAACGTGAATGTTTTGGTAGTTTACTGAATACTTTTCTTCAAGTTCGTTGTACAAGCTCTGCACTTCCTTCTCTTCTGAGTATAAATTTTTAATAGTTCCAATAAAAACTCCAGGATACCATTAGACACCCTTCGTCTTCACCACCTAATCTGACAATTTTCAGAGCAGTTCTTAACCCAGGTATCACATTGACATGCCTGAAGTTATACAGTGTGAATCCACCCTTTAGCGTTTGCTTTTTGTGAAGTTCATTGGAAGCAAGGGTTGTAAATAAGCACACAGAATGTACTATTTGTTTTTAGTTGCCTCTCTGTTTAAAAAAAAAATAAAATTATTAATGGAGAAAAAAAGCAGCATGTAAGTTAACCAAAATACACTATAAACATTCAAAATTACCCCCCAACCAGTGTTTACAACCTGTTCAACCCTACTGCTCCTATTTTTTGAAGATGTGTTCTACCAGACCACAGCCAATCACATAAATTACAATAAAAGAACAGCTAATAGAGACAAAGGAGTACTTTTACAAGATTTATTACATTCATAAATAAATTTTATTTGCCTCAGTTACTCTGACTGGGAAATCAGTATCTGGAGACAGTTCATGTTAAAAAGGAAATAAAATCACTCTGCAACAGATTTGTACATTGCCCAATTTCACTTAAAATATGAAATTAATTTTTTATGGTATAGGGAAATAAATATTTAGTAACCTGTGCAATGCAAAATTTAAAAAATCCTAGAATAATATACAATGGTATACATATATTTATAGATGTAAAATGTCTTTAAAATGTACCAGCACACAGAATACAATAAAATATGAAGAGAAAAAGAATACAAATAAATCTGCTATACCAAGCACACCTCTATTAAAACATACTTCTCCTTGAGGATGTTGGAATTATGAATTATTAAAAGCTACCCAAAAACATTTACCAAATGCACAGTATGATTGAGGTGATTAGTCAGAGTGAATGCACAAAAAAAAAATCATAGAAATAAATACATTTAGACACTACACTTGAAGAAACCTACCCTACTTACATAGATTGCTGGCATGAGAGAACCATGCAACAATATTTTAAAGAATCAAAAATAGCGTTAAATTGCTTTTACCCAAGCATGTTGTTAAAAGTACTACTGAATGAAAGAATAAAACAGATAGGAATATAAAATCTAGAAACAGATTAGTTGGGACATTTGATGAATTACATATTGCTTTTAGCCACATAAGACTCCTGCACTACCATCAAAATTGATTTTCACCCAAGCAGTTTGTATCCAGGCCAAATAAAAGGGAAGAGAGGAGTATCTGCTAAAGAAGGAAAGCACTATTAAAAGAAGAAACCACACACCACAAAAAATTCTTTGATATTGTGGTAGAATAGGAAAGAAAACACTCAGTAAGCTCAGGAATATCTAATGCAACCATGAATAGAACAACAGGAGTGAACAGATGCCAACTGCTCTGTCAAGCTACGACTGTTTTTCTAGAGTAGTCAAATACATATCTTTAAATAAATGAATAAATAAATAAATAGTGAAAGCTCATGCAGTTTACATCCCTTTAGATGCCTATTTTTTGTGTCACTAAAATTCAGTAAAGCATCATTAATATTATCTGAACACTGTAAGTGAGAAAAGGTGTTTCTTCATTAAAAAGGAAAAAAAATTAGAAAGTTGTTGTGGTGCTAGAGGATTGTTCTGATCTTTTGGGATTCCAAGCAGACCTCTAGAAGTTTAGAACTGTCTACACTAGATGGAACAATTTGCACAATACATCAGGTAAATACAGTGCTTTAAAAAATATTTTTATTACTTAAATGTGTACTAGCTTCCTTTATCCCCTCCCCTCAAATAATTTTCCCCTTTATAGAGTATTTCCTGTGTAGATTGAAATTAGGCATATTTAAGATTATTTTTCTTATTTGCTTCTCTGAAAATGTAGGCCTTTCCAATACATAGAGTTACTGTCAAAGAAACAGGCTTTAATAGCACAGGCTCATTCTCAAGGAATACTGTATTATCAATTAATGAATTATTAAGATTAGGCAATTGGATGTAACTTGACTAACTACACTTTAAATGTGTTTTTTGCTCCTGAATGTCTACTGAATTGCTGACTTTAAAAGTCTGTAAAGGAAAATAACCTCACCAAGATTCAGCCCCTTCTGCAGACGTTGGCTCTGAACTGGAAACCAATAATGTCAAGCTTTGCAGCAATGTAAAGTGGAAAATCACAAGAGAGAGGTATTATATTCTCCACCTTACAGACATCAAGGTTGTTAGGGATATATAGAGTTTAGGTCTTCAGAAATAATAGAAGATTTTATGCTAGAGCAAAGAAGATAAACAGTCCATTATTTTAGAAGATATAAAATAGCTTCAGAATATATTTCATACATCCACCAGATGAGAAATACACAAGTTGTATCCTAATCATACTGGTTTTATGTAGTATGTTTCTATTGGGATTTTGGAAAATCATATAAGTAATTTAAAACCTTTTCAGAGCAAATATTTTTAATTTAGAGTACTAATATTCTGCAAATATTTTTAATATGCTTAGGTTTTGTTTGTTTGTTTGCTGGTGGCCATATTTCTTGCAGTTTACAAGTAAAAAAAGAATTATAAGCTGTTCAAAAAAATTACTACAGTTCCTTCTGAAAGGTACACAGTACATTATCCACTTTCATTTTAGGTTATTGACCATATATCTGCTATTTAGTCCTCATATTTGTGCTTTGTTGAACAGAATTTAAGTGTCATTTAGTAATTTTGATTTCTGATTGGCACTGGTAGAGAAAATGATCGGTTTCAAAACCTAAGTAGAACAGTTACCCACACAGTTCCCTGCAAATTACTGCAGGAAAGGCTGGTGTTTCCATTTGCCTGCTTCTCATACAGGTTTCAGGAAAAAACAACCTCCTAATACAAAGATTTTTTTGATGTTGTTATATTTACACACATTTAATTACTTAATTTCTTGTTTTTTCTAAACGAATGCTAATTTAGTAGTGCAGGAAACAGAGATGATATTAAACCACAAGACAATAAGAAGGCAATTTATAGAAGTGCACAAGTGTACCTAAATCTGTGCTTCAGCTGGAGAGAACTTGCAAAGATTCCTGCTGAGTAACAGAATAAACTTCACAAGATAGAAAGTTTGTTGTGTCCAAAAAAATCATAGAATTTTTGCCATTTTATGAAAGAAAGCACCATAAGGTGGTAGAGGAGCAGAAGCAGACTGTGAAACACTCTTTTACTGTGACATTCATCCACACCTTCTCCCAGTTCCTGCACATTAATGACTCACAACTACGGGCTGGGAAATAAGAAGCTCTGTGTTTCTTCACAAGTAAAAATGAGCATGACTGAGAAGTAGAATTAACATGAAAAATGGTGGGAGAATACCTGCTAAGGTACTGATAACTTTTTGTTTAGGCATCTTAACGTTCCTGTCATTCTTAGCAGTGAAGACCTCCCCCTCCAAAACCCAGGACCACACCATAAAAGCCCCTAACATCAGAAAAACCGAATAACAACAAACCTAACAAAACTGCCCAAGCCAAACAAAAATAAACAAATGCAAACAAGCAAACAAAACACCCAAACTCCTGCACACATTGTGACTGAAATAATAAAGCAGTAATACAGACACCTTTTGTTTTACAAAATTAGTTCAAATCCAGTCAAATAATCCTTACCAGTTCTTAGCTTTACTATTTGCAAAATCCTGCCACAGCCTCTGAAGCACTAGCTTGTGCAATGTCACATCAGGAATATCTGGAAATTTGGAGAGAATTGGTCAAATTTGTGTAAGTTTCAAAAATCTATTTATTTCTGAGAAAATCAAGATTATCAAAATGAAGATCTAGATGTCTAAATAGAGTTTGCAGTTTGCTAAAATGGGCATTTTTCTAGAAGAAGATCCATATACATAAATAAAAACCAACCAGGTTTATCTGAGGTGGTATCTCTGTGTCTTGCAGACAATTAAGCATGTAGATCATGAAATCATCATGCTACTCATTGAAGAATGCTTATATGCACAAGTCTCCTTATTCATTACTTTTAACCCAAAGAAACAAATTTGACCCATGAAAACAAACTGGGAATGTCTTTTAATAACAGAACAATGCTTGCCAAAGCTTTACCATGGTAAGAAGCAGACCATGAAATTAAGAGGAATTTTGAAGAGCTGGCCTCAAACATACAATATCAAGCAGTCTGTGGAAGACAGCCTTAGAAGAGAAAGTGGCACTGATCCAGTGAAAGTTCAGCTGTCTTCAGCCTCTGCCAGCAGTGCATCTGCAGGGCATTGCAGGGCAACGTACACAGCTGTGAAGGCATCAAGAACCTCAGCAACATTCAGCACAACTGGACAGGCAACTGATTATTCCTGGCCTTCATCATCCATGAATGTTGCCAAGGCAAGGCATGAGGACAAAATCAAGACTGATTTGTGCATACACATCGTCCTCATTCAGAGACTAATTAAGGTGTGGCTTGAATATTTTGTTGGATCTGGACATAGGTCAAATTACAGTTGGAGCCTTGAAACAATTGAAATAAGCTAAGTAACACACTGGCACTTGCTAGTACAGTTCCCGTTGCTAATAATAGGTTTCTTCTGATCTACTTTTTCATTTCTGATTTTTCTTCAAGTTTCACATTGAGTAAAACCAATTATGGAGTAACAAAGTAAGGACATCATGAGAAGAAAATAAAGTATGGCTGATGAAATCAGCTCTGAGGTAAATGCTTCAAATCAACATCACCATGTGAGCTAACAGGTAACAGCAACCAGTGCAAAAGAACAAAATGTTTTGAGTGGATTATGAATTTTGAGGACAGGATGTAAGTTATTTTAAGGATTTATTTTAGGGTTGTTCTTGGTTAGTGCAATCTTACAAGACTGAGGATCAAAGTAACTCATGGAAAGTAGCAAATAAGCATGAAATAGGTCATAGCACTCTAACACCAATATGCAGTAATAGGGGTAGTGACTGCCTAAATATAATTTGAAATTCAGGTGTTATCAACTTCCAAGGGTTTACTATGGCAACCTGGCTCCTCTCTTTCCAGAACACATTCCATCCTCCATTTCCAATGTTCCATCTTCAGTGGAATTGTCCTTTTTCAAAAACTCACTTTCCCCATAAAACTCAGGTGTTTTAAAATAGATTTCTTCTAGATCAAGCACAGGTCTTCCATTTCACCATATCCTTTCTAAAATCCTTGTCAAATGCTCAGCCACTTAAGGCTCTGTATCTCATCTAGTGCAAGAGACAGATGGTATGAAAATGAGAGCACAGTAGAGGTGAACAGCCATACTAACACCAGTTAGCCACAGCATAGCATAGCAAGTAGTTGAATTTTAACATTTATTCCACTTCTAACCTCTGCTAAATCTTCTTCAGGAATTATAAATGGGCTTTGTCTTGTACACCATCTCCTGTACAAGAAATCAAGGCTTTTCAGTGTGGTCCTTGCTCCACCCTGGTAGAAAACACACTCTCAGTACTGTTATAATTGTATTTGCCAGAAAGTAAATAACACTGTGTAATTTCATCTATAAATGTACTTTCTGTAAGGCCTTTACTTTTTTTTACCCTCTTTCCACCAAAATTTTTATGGCTATTTTGTATATGTTACACTGCCCTTTGTTTTCTTCAAAAGCAGAAACTTGCTGCTATGGCAACAGTAATTTTGGTCATAACCTGAAAAGAGCAAATTTGCAATCAGGAATTAAAGGAAAAAGAGCCCTCAAATGTAAAGACTTCATAAAAATTCCACTAGCAGTTTTACTACTTACATTAGATTGTCAATTGCATTTTCTCAGCTTTAAGGTTCTGCACAGGTGTGTTTGCAGTCCTCCTTAGCTGTGGGTCAGTGCCACATTCACACTGAGCTGTACAGAAGGAAGGCATCCAGTTGAAGTGAACCACTGACTCCCTTTATACACAGAATAAGACAGGCACATCTGGATGCCTTTCACCTGAAAAGGAGGTGGCATGAGTCACTCCTGGGATGCCTATCTTTGCCTCTGGTAAAGAAGCATTAAGTATGTGACTTGTAAAAAGCTACAGTAAGGCAATCCAAGAATCCCTCAGAATCCATCCTCAATAATCACTGTCACCCACAAAGGATTTTTGGTGCTGTCAGAAATAACATCTTTTTAAATTTAAATATTTATTCTGATCTCTTAGTATGCACGGTAGGTTTCCACCTCATATTTCTAGTTAATTCCCCCTAAGCTATTTTTAAAAAGTATTCTTAAAGCAGTTTTGTTCTGCTTAGAGCATATGAATTGGAATGCCAAAGAGGAATTTTTGTTATGTATAACACAAGCACAATTTGTCTTACTCCTAAAGAATCAAAATCTACATTAAACTGATTGTCTTCATGCATTCTTCTGGTGAGTGGTTAACATTTATTTCAGACCTTATTAAGCTGGGCTCCATGAAGATTGACAACACAGAAGTATAAATTTCAATGAAATATAAATTTTCCCCTCAGTATTCACAATCTATGACATTTCACGGTTGATGGTCCTTTGAATTTCAAGAAAACAGACTGCAAGAAATTCCATAAATAAGAATTGAAACAATGGTCCAATGGAAAACTTTCTGGAGAACAAGCTACAGTGTATCCACAAGAATCTGAGGGTAAGTGAGGGAGACAGGGCAAGGTCATATGAGTTAACATAAAGTAGGATCTTATTTTAAAGTACTCATTATTCTTACAAAATGAAAATGAATATAGGGCACTTGCCAGGCACATGAAAAAAATTATAGGTAAAGACTGAAAAGTGTTTCAAACAGGTAAGTAGGTATTTTATTGAAAAGACACTACATGAAGTATGTCTAATAATGAAAAATTAGTATCAAATTGCTGTAGATTTTAAAGTAAAAAAAGAACTTTTAAGAGTTAATGAATTTTCTAACTAACACTGGCATATGATGTCTATGATGATGCCTGTGTCAATTCATCTCCCCTAGCTCTTGGACACTCTTGGCAAAGACACTGTGTGTAAGAATTAGGCACTGTGTGTCTGTGTTTACACACACATACCTGCATATGGGGAGGAATAAGACAGAAAACCATCTTTTTCCTCTAAACTCATGCCTTAAACATTGTAGAAATATTCACTTTTAGGATATAGTTCTCCTTCTACACTCTTTGTACTATGTATTTTTAGCCATTATTGGATAGTGAGAGAGTGAAAAAAACCCTCATAATTAAACAAGTACAAACACAAAGGTTCAAAAACTGAAATTAAATTGCCCAAGTACTTTAGTTGAGTGCAAAGGTAAAAGTGAAAACTTGCACGTAAGAATAAGCCTGTAAATAGGGAATCTTTTGAGGCAGAAACCATTGCATAGAGAACCTACTATGAGACACCAAAGTAAAAACAAAGAGCTCACATGCATCACTTATCTGAAATTAAGATCTGATACAGGTGAGCATCCCATCAATCAAATAGTTAGTACCAAGCAAAATGTATGAAAAACATTCAGACAAACAGTGAGAAGGAAACCTCAGGGGAAAATGCTGTGTCTAATACAATGATACCTAGGTCCTACACAGTTTTTAGATCCTATGAAGATCAATGGTGTACAGCTATCACAATCACATTTGGATTACAGACAGGGAATCATTCAGAATCTTCCTCAGGACAGAACTGGGGAACCATGAAAAATAATACTGTGTCAGCAATAGTAAAGGAACTTGCTTACAGTCTGAAGAGCAGCTATGAGAAAGCCCCACAGTTACTGTCTTTTCCTTTTCAGCAAATTATGCCCCTTTCTTTCCTAAAGGCAGAAACACAGAGTACTTTGGCTTCCCCATGGATAGCAGGGTAGAAGATGAGAGGTTCATCACTTTGCAGTTCTGAGACTCTTCAGCCCAGATATCCACAGGTAAGAATGACATCCTAGTTGCTCAGTTTTAATGATAAATCCCTGCTGCAAAATTTTTAAAAATCCACCAAATGGGTAACTTGACATTAAAACTTGACATTAAAACCTAGACTCATAGCTCATCTGTCAGAAAACTTCAGTCAGTAGCCAGAAGACTAGAGTTTATCCCCAGGTAGGTCATGAGTAATTTTAGAGCTTTCTACCTCATATACACTCAGAATCAGAAAAGAACTCAGTACAGCAAAGTTGCATAACCCTCATACTAGATCAAGAAAATACAGACTGATTCTGTTTCATTTTTCTGACTTCACTTGATATGAGTGAATGCACAGAAGGAATCAAAGAGGGCTAGTGAGGAGAGCTTTGGAAAACGGAAGTTTTACAGTCTGAAGAAGAAAAGGCTAAAGGAGAATATGGTTGTTGCCTTTCAATATGTTAAGGAGAGGTGCAGGTAAGAGTGAAACAAGCTGCCCACAGAGATGCACAGTGAAAGGACAGGAGGCAATATTGATCTATCTATCTGCACTGTAAAGTTTCCAAGAAAAGTTGTAGAATTCCTAGTTCATGGAGATATTCTAAACTCAACAAGATAAGTGGCTGTGCAATGAAACCTGACTTGTATTTAGCCCTGCTTTGTTCTGGGGTGGGTCTAGGTGACCTTCAGTATCTGTGACAACCCAAGTTATTGCATAATTCTAAGTTACAGCAGACTTAGACTTCACTACTACTATCATCAAGTGTGAAAATACCCTCTAGGGGCTGAAGGGGTGACAGCATGGAAACAGTCTCCCAACTGAAAAATATATTTTGAATATTTCTGCAACTTCATGCACTCTTAGAAAAAATACCTTTTTCTGAACTGTGTAATTTGTGGAACAAATGATGTCTATCTAGATGACAGACTGCATTTTAAAAACAATCTCATGATCAATACAGGGAGCACACTGTAGTTGTACTGTCTCCCAAATGGGACAATATGATTTCTGGAATCTTCCCAGTTGTGCAGTTTCTGAGAGAGGATGTGGACTGCTTCCCCTTGATATTTATATCAGTACAGTCTTTAGATCAGTGGGTTATAGGACCAGTTATAAAATCTGAAAAATCCCAGCTAGCACTGATCAGATGCTTTTTATGTTTTCTTCTCTGCTATTTTTGATACAGGTAGTGAAAGTAGCAGTACTACATAAGAGGAGAAAAGAACTGTAAAGTGAAAAGAGATTATGAGCCTGCTCCTTTTACCACTAGCACATAGAGTGGGAAAAAAATGAGCTGACTCTAGCCCTGAGAAATCTGGAAAATGTGGTGGACAACCAGCCTGCAAAACATTATAGAGTAGATGCAAGACAACACTTACTACCATAAGCTTGTAGGCCAAATTGAGCAAGTCAGTGGTCAGTAAAAATTTACTACACAACTCTTGGCAGTACTCTTAGACCATCAGATATATTAGTCATCAGGTGAAGAAGTAGCAGTTTCAGTTAACTTCTGGATGTAAGATACAGTAAATATCAATAGAAGATGGAAAATTAAAAAAAGAAAAAAAGAAAGAACACTGGTGGAAATGCATCACATGGATGAAGCCAATGTATAAAACAGATTGGCAGCAGCTCTTTGGAATTTTGGAGAGTTGGAAGAAAGTCCAGACTTATGAAAAGGTGGAGACACAGCTAAACAGAGCACTCAGAGCTAAATAAATAATATTACAAAATCCAGGCTTCTTTAAAAAAATGATAAAAAAATTAGGTCTGTCAGCTTTAAAGGGACATAAGGATCTTCAAAGCCCTCATTCACAACAGCAGGAAGCAAGCCTATTTGTCATGGCCCAACCAGCCACTGCATCACAGTAGGCAATAAAGGCAATTCTCAAAGACAAGTGAGCTGGTGCTGCTGGGTTAACACAGTACTTGTTTGGAAAATGAGTTATCAACCCTGAACAGCATCCCTGCAAATCTTTGTGAAACAGTTCAGTAAGGTGCAGACAAGTCACATAAACACTTTTCTAAAATTTTGGCAAGTTAAAGAAAAGTCAGACTTAATAACGGTTCTTAACCACTCAGGCTGTTTTTTTCTCATTTTGTTGAGTATGATGGATGTAAATTTGTATTTATACACACCTCTATATTTATAAACTTGTATACAAAGCAGTAGAATTCCAATAATTGGGTTGATCTTTTCAGCAGTATGCAATCCAAATGGGTTTTTAATATATTGCATTTTATTTCTGCTTACAGAGATTTCAACTTTAAAAAGATTAGTAATAGGTTTAAAGAGGCATTTTCCCTCTATTTACAATTATAGTCAATATGATTTAAATTTTCAACATTGCAAATGTTTATTTATGAATTTCAAAATAACTTGGAAGCAGTTCTCACATCTCATCACAGCTCCTAATCATCTGCACAGAGGAGAAAGAAGTAGCAAAATTCACTCTTTTTGCTCCAGTCCATGCTACAGGAGCTGCAGAGTGAATAACAAAAGTAGAAGGCTGAGATCATGCACAGAAAAGTGCAATGAAGCACAACTCCTGAAAGAACATGGATGGCTTCTCTCACTGCAGCTGGGATGGAAGTGTCCTGCCACCCCCCCAGGTGATGCTCCCTGGCTGCTGTCATTGCTTTGCTGGAGGCAGCAGTGGCTGGGCTTTGAGGAGAACAAGCAAAGGAGCACGTGGCCTCAGCTGCTTCACAGCTCAGAACTTTGCAAAGAGGGGTCTTTCAGCTCCTGTTCCTGAGCAGAATCAGTCACTTAGATAAAAGTGCTACTACAGGCATTACACAATAACAGTTCTTAAAACTGTACTCGATTTCCTTCAGAGAAGAGACTAAACCAGCCTGGAGCCCCCACCACACTGAGCAAAAGGCGACCTGCAACAAAGCAGGGATTCTAAGAAAATATTTATTTTGTACTCTGGTTTTGAAGCCATCCACCACATTATGGCGTTCAGAGCAATCTGTAAAACTGAAATCACCATTCTATTTCAGACAATGTGATCATCTGACTCGTCCTTCCTATTTACAAATAAGTTTAAAGGTAGCAGTCACATTGTGGCAAGTAGGACTAGAAACTCTAGAATTACTCTACTCTAGATTGACTCTAATGATGTTAGCATGTGATCTTTAGGAAATTTTGGCTCAGTCTTTCCTCCTTCTGTTTTTTCTCTACTGTGGTAATATTCTAGGTTTTGGATTTTAAAAATAATTGCATTTTCAAGGTTAATAATTAGGTTTTCTTCCCAATTTAAGTATTTGAAATATAATACATGGTGTTTTTCTTTCTCTAGGCTGAATATACATTTGGTACTTTAGACAGGGGGACAACACAGTTAAATGGGGATGCAAGCTCATTGTTTTCCTTACTATTATTTGAGGACATTCATTATAAAGGTATGTCACATTAATGAAGAGTGTGGCTCACGCCACCTGCATAGAAGCATTATCAGCAACAGCAGCCCTGCAGGTCTCAAAATTTCTTGTCACTTTGGAATGTAGAATCAAATTAGCAAAGCTGTGCTCAAAGGATGAGATTCTGTAAGCTTTTAAACATCTCAGACAGAAATTCGATTAAGATTAATTCAAGCCAAGCAAGCAATTTTAGAGGCGTTGGAAGCAATTTCCTTTCACATCATGGTTGTGTGCTGCTGACATGAATGCCTGGAGAAAAATGTGCTAAGTTACCAGAAACAAGATCTTACTATGGAGCAGTAACTATGTATGTCCTTGTAAGTTTAGCTTTAAAATATTAATACAAAAGTAACAAAACTTGTAAAGAAACATACAAGTTATTCTTCATAAATCATAAATAAATTGACTCTAGTGAGAGGGCATTTCAAATACCACAATCACATTTTCAAGCTGGTTTGTGTCATCAGCTTCTAAAGGTGAGACTCTTCAAAAGAATTTGCTGGATGAATAAGATTTAATCTAATGCCATTTTAGAAAAATGATAGGAGTGCTCATCAAATTATTAGTGCACTGGTAAAGCATTTTGAATCTAAATCCTTCACCACTTCCATTTATTTTATGATGTTGAAAAGGTTATCCTTCAAAAATTGTCAACCAATTAATATAAAAGATTTAATGTTTTAAGGACAGATAAGACGAAAACATGTCATTATATCTTTGAAAGAAGATTGATTCTAACAATGGTAAAATTATCATTTTTCAGAAGACAGAAAAAGAATACATGGTTTTCACTTCAGTCTCAATTCAACACAGGCAGCCTAATGCTGTGTAATTATTTCCAAGACATTAAAGATTTCAAAGAAAAAGAGGCAAAATTTTTTCCTATTAAAATAATCTTGTGACATGAAACCTAGGAATGCTTTTTAGCCATTTTCATTTTGTACACTCACACCCATCTCCTTGGGCTTTGTTTGGTTTGGGTTTTTTTTCAATAGAGAGACAGAGTCCCACATGTCTAACTTAAAGGAACTGACAAGTAATTCCATATTCTTAGTCACCATTCAAAGAGTTTTTAAAGGTAGTGGGAGGAACAAAATAAAGGATGAATAATAAAAACCCAGCCTAACAGCCTGACAGTCATTCCCATATAGACATAAGAGACTGACTTCTTATGCAAAATGGAACTTTCAAGCAAGGATAAGTGACCATGAAAAGAAGAAATATATTGTTAGGAAGTAAATATACAAAACTGAAGGACTGGAATTAATAACAAATATGTACAAAATTCTAAGAAAACTGTGGTGTTGAAAGCCATACTATTAGTCTACAAGTTGGTGTGCATCTATCCTTTCATAAGGATTAGCAAACATATGAAACAGAGAAATGTTCGCTTTCACCTTCATACTGAAAGCATCCCAACAGTGTTTTCTAAGTGACTACACAGACAAGTAACACAAAGTACAAGTTCAAGGACAATGTGGATCTTAAAGATTATTTGCTCCAGTTTGCAATGGTTGAATAATTTCAATAAAATTTCTTAACAAACTCAAACAATTTACCATGTTTGCCACAAGCAAAGGGTTATTACAGAGTGATAATTTCTCCATTCTGGATCAAGAGATAACACTCACCTTTCCATTTCTTTGATCAGAGTCTGCCAAACTGTGAGCAGTGGATTAATTTCATCCTTAAATGATTCTGTTTACAATATTTTTCTTTGTAGTGTTAAAATACCATTCAAACCATCTTTCTTATTTCTTAGATCTTGCGCTAAGCTTTAGCCCTTACCACTCTCAATATCAATCCACACAGCCCTTTATTAGCACTACCAGAAAAAAAGGTCGTGGTACAAGAGCTCTAACTGGACAACATACCTTTACAGACTTAAGATTTATAAATTGTGGAAGAAACAAACTGGTCACCTCCTTTTCAATTTACTCTTTCTCAAAATGAAAAACAAGCTTTTGAAGCATTCTAAATCTGATAATTCTCATTGGCAGAAGGCAGGAGACCAGCATTCTATTACAGTTTGATGGAAAAGATATAGTGATCTGTCTGTATCAAAAAGAGCAGTGTTGGCTTCATGCAACTGATTCTGAGGGAGATGGTCTTAAGAGTACAAAATTCTGCCATCTAGCTCCAAATATGTAGAATCTTAGAAGTGTAGAATCATTTAGGCTGGAAAAGGCCTCTAATCATGGATCCAGCTGTTAACCCAGCACTGCCAACTGCAACATTCAACTCTAAACCATTGCCCTAAGTGTCATATCTACACGTATTTTAAATATGTATTTGAATATGTATTAGAAATCTTTAGATTAGATAAATATGTATTAGAAATCTTTTCTAATATCCAATCTAAATCTCGCCTGGCACAACTCGAGGCCATTTGCTCTTGTCCTATCACTGGTTAATTGGGATAAGAAAGTGATTTCCACCTCACTACAACCTCCTTTCAGGTACTTGTAGAGGGCAAAAGGATCCTCCCTGAGCCTCCTTTTTGCCAGGTTAAACACTCCCAACTCCTTCAACTGTTCCAGACCCTTCATCATCTTTGTTGGTTTTGATTAGACAAAGGAGCTGTATTAAAAATAGTGAATGACTAATCATGCTGTAATCATAATTTCCCAAAGACTGTCAGTGCTATCTAAAAATCAGCCCAGTGCTTTACAACTTAATTTTAGTGATAAGTTTTTCCCATTACTATACATTGTCTACAATCCTTTGTCAGCATCTAGGAAATCAAATGCATTTTGAATTACCAGAGTTAACAGACAAATGTTCAAATGGCAGCCTCATTCTGGGTGACATGTGTAATTCAGATCCAATACTATTCCTGCAATTAATGCTTTTTTTCAACCATGGGCACG
>VZTR01000740.1:55195-73604 GCA_013400775.1 Chaetops frenatus
GAGCAATTTAGTTTTCAAAATACAGAAATCGATTAGTTCAAATTATGAGGTTTAAAATAAGAGTAAGTAGATAAAATGAAATGGTTTTGTGCTATACTGCACTGAATTACTGAATGAGTCCTCCTGGCTTCTATAACATTATGACAAGACTGTAGACAAAATGACCCTAAGCAGAAAACAAACAGTGTTTAGACAGAGGATGGAAGATCACAGATTCACACACACACAAAATCGAACAGCTTTCTTCTATCAGGAGAGAAAGACTGAGAACATGAGAGTAACCAGCCTTGGATGTGAATATAGCTGAAAAAAGAGAAGGACATGAGTTGTTAATTCATTTGAAAGACAAATTCAGGCAGTGGTCAAAATGGGCAGTGTTACATACGGGTGATCAACAAATTGATGGGTACAAGGAAAGCAGAAGCAGAGTGATTGAGTACCAGGAAAAATTCAGAGTTAAAAATAACATGAGTGAGTCAATTTATTGTGTCTGTTCCCTTGAATTCTCTTCCATCTTTATTTGATAAATACTATTGGATGAATTGGGTTAAACCCAATTTTCTTCCTAATTTATGGGGTTTTTTTACACTGATTCAGTGTCCTTCAGTTCCACAATATTATGTCTTCTGAAGGAGTGCTAGAAGTGGTGGCCAACTCCACCTGTTCCAAGCTCTCTCCTATGAGGTTTTTTTTCATTTCTACAGAATAAAGTAAAACAATGAAGAAAAATATAAGAAGGAGAAACAGGAAATGGAATTAAAACCACTAAGTACACAGTCTCAAGAATGAATTATATTCCTCCTCAAACACTTGAAGGTTGTGAACACCTAACAGTGAAATCCAACAGTGAGAGAAATAGTATTCCTGAGTAAGCTCTGATAACTTCTTGTGGTAATCCTGACCAATACCATAGGAAATACATTTGTTTTACACTAAGGAGAACAAGCAAAGCGTAAAGGAAAGTAAGTAGAGGATTTCCTGATTCTAAATTTCTATGTGTACCCTTTCTAAAATTCTCTACATCTCCTTGTGTGAAAGCTATTCCTGCCTGTCTCTCTCAGAATCTTTTCCAGGTCTACTAGATTGCTTTTGAAATAGGAGCAGAAAACTCACAAATTACCAAGGTAAAAAACAGATGTAGAGTCTGGCACTTCTATGTTCTTTGTTTTGTTCCCTACTTCTCCATTGGCCTGACATATTCATGGACCTACCATAATCCCCAGTTCTCCTGTGTAGCAATGGCCTGTTCAGAGCCCATTATTTTGAATGTGATATTAGGACTTTTCACTTTCTTGTATGCTTTTACATTTATCTGGGTTGGATTTCATAATTTTGCTTTTCAGACTTGTGTCTTGCTTTGTTCTTCTGAATTTCTTAATTGATCACTTTCTTTCTTTAATACTCTGAATAACCAGTAAACCAAAAAAGCCAACAAAATCTTTTCATCATGCAATTTGTGAACACTTTTGAAGAACACTGGTCCAAACACAACTTTTGAAAATTTCTGCTGGTGTCCTGCCCCTACTGTTAAAATATTTCATGTGAAATAATTTCAGTAATTTCACCCAGCAGGTGAATTTTCAGATGGATACAGACTGAAGTCCAAGCTAAAACAAACATAAGAAAATAAATTTAAAAGCCACCATACCTCTGTAACTCAAGCCAGCTTTTTCAAAAACCCTGATTCTCATCTGTACTTTCATTCTTATTTTCAACAGAAAACACAGACAAGCTCAGTAAAACTTATCTGAATACATAGCTTATGGAAAGAGGAAAAGAGAATCCTGTACTGACTTGGCATCTTCAGACCAAGATGAAGAAAATGTTACAGAGATAAGTCCTTGACTAAAATTTACTTGCAGAACAAGACTAGATGCCCTTTAACCTCATTTACTCTACAGTATAATGTTTTCATCAAAGGTATTGAGAGCTGCACAAAAAAGGCAAAAAAAGTGGGGAAACTTCTTATTTATAATATACCACATTAAACTTTGTAAATCATGAGATGTCATAACAGTGCTTTGTAAGAAAGTAAAGATATAAAAATAGATTAGACCGTCTCAACCTATTTTCTTCCAGGAAAAGTATCTAGGACCAGAAGCGGCCCTATAACTTTAAATTAACTTGCACGATTTGGAAATTTAGGATTCGAAATTAAATAATCATTCAAATAAATACACATGTTTATTTCAGTATGAAGATCCTCTCTAGGGAGTCTATTTTGCATAAATTTCAGACTTGATGCAAACCAAAGACTTAAAAAATTAAGTATTATTTCCTGGTTTCATTTCTCCAAGTTCTTCATATAGACTCAGTGGTGTGGAAAAGTGACTAATACAAGATTTTGATGTGTCTTTGCCTGTCAAAACAACAGAACAGCTCCATGCGTGGAATAGCTGCAATTGTTGATTGAAACTGAGATGCAGAGTCATCTATGAGAAAAATGGTCTGTAATATGTGGCAGAAATCTGTTTCTATTTGGAAACATGATGAGAAATCAACATGAACATCACTTTTCTAATCATGCAAAATTGCCAGGTTGATTTTCAAGTCATTGTGCCTGTAATCAGATAAAAACTTTGCAACACCAAATTGTTTCCATTTGTGGTCCCTTGATCAGAGCATGTCTAGACTATTCTAACAATACATTCTGTTTAGAATAAATGCTGGTACCATCTGCACTGTAAATGAATAGGAAAAAATGGGTTTAGAACACTAGCCTGCACAAGCTTTGAGTGACTGACTGTATTCCTCCAAGAACTTGGCTTTGCTATGAACACAGGGAAGCATTCCTCTGAAGTCACTTTATTTACTCATTTGTATTTGAGGCACAGACTTCACTCACCACTGAGATAAGGAGTTTCTACTTTAATACAGGGAAAAGATGCTCTCCAGCATAAAATGATTCAGACAAAGTGCACAAAGAGGATTGCTTCATATATCTTGAACTTGAAAATAAAATCTCCCAATTGTTCACGTTCCTGAATTCTTTTGTTAAACAATGCCACACACCAGTAGATTCTAATCCTACCTTGGGCAAAACAAGTATTTCTTCAGTGGGCCTGCATAAATTGTTTGCTTTTATGTGAAAAACGACAGAAGAGATAGTAAGGAAAAATCTTGGAAAGATCAGGTTTGTTTACAAATCATATTTGACATTGTCAGTGAAGATACTACTAATTACTGGGGGAAAAAACAAAGCAAAAACATCACAACAAAACCCAATTCCCATTTTACTCTTGTTCCAGAGGCAGGAAGGAATGGCTATTTAATATACACAATTAAATTTAAGCCCTATGTAAGCATAAACTTCTCTATCCATATTGGCTTTCATTGTAGCAACTACTCTGAGTGAATAATAGAAATAAAAGGGGCCATTGAGTACAAGAACAAAAAACCAAATGCATCTTACATCTAAATATATAAAAATAGGATATAAATTGTATTAAATTATAAATAAATGCTTAAAAGTATTTTTAAGAAGACAAATATATTTATATATATTGCAGACTTTCCTTATCAACTGCTTATCTCAGTTACAAAAACAAGCTAGAGATGGTGGTAGTGGTGGTAGCTGGTGATCAAGTAGCAAAAATAGACTGGCCTGAGCAGCAAACTGGAGGAAATACTTTTTTTTCTGCCTTTGGTCAGCCAAAAAGAAATGGGTTTTGGCTAATGTACCATTTTTATCCCACCCATCTTTACCCAGGTACAAAAAATCTCTTATCCCTGGCCTTTAGTATTTTCCAGGTCTGTTTAGTACTATGAACTTGCTCCTGTAGATGTGTTCTAGAAACCATATTTGCTAGACTCTCTCTGGCTGTAGCCAATGAACTAATAACCTAATCTTGCTGTAAATAAGCAGTTTCCCTACCACATCAAAGTAGCAGAAGCCTTAAAGCATATGTCAGAACTATTCTTGCTTGCTTTCTTTATAACAGTCTGTAAACACAGATAAATTGAAAAAGAAAATGTGTAGGTGAGAGAAATGTATTGTGAATTGCAGACATCATGAAATGGAGACATGTAAGAATTCCATTCTGCAGATCAAAGCTTACGCATATCATTTGCTCTTTACAAGTCAGAAATAAAAATCTGACATTCAGCTTTATTTTGAGCGTAGTCTAAAATTAGATGACAACAGATTTCTGCCATTAGAAATGAAACCTCATGGAAGCAAGAGGTCCCTCAGCAGTTAGGATGCTCAAATGTGGTTCTGAATTCAAATATGTTTTAACCCATTAGATATTGGGTTGATGGGGGACTGTGAAGTATTATAACACTTACATTGCCAACCTTACTGTTATAGCTTTATTAGAAGAACCATGGGATTATACAGAAAAAAGAATCATATTTTGCAGATAATTGAATATACTGTGGTACAGAATTATATACTATATACAGAATATTCAATGATAGGCAGAATATGAAATAGTCTGTGTAACTATGTTCTTACATGTAGAGATGACTGTTTAGGTTTATTCTGCTTATGTTAAGCTTAGCATATGGAACACTAACAAAAATATATTAGAGGCACATGAGAGGCACTTACAAAAACCGTAACCTGTGAAAATCTCTAGCAACATACAAACCACAAATGCGTTACTGAAAATTGCAGCATTTGTCTTTCTAGCTTTCATTATCAAAGCTGTGATTTTCTCAGCGTGTTCACTGGCAAACTGCACTGCTTTGAAACTAATAAAATCAGGAACACTCTGCTATCCGTGGTATTACAGGAAGAATACTAAAAATGCTAACAATGAATAAACTCAGACACATCAGTCCATGAACAAGGGATTTCTGCCATTTTATTTGCCATTTCTAGGGAGAAGGCTTAATCTTTAGTCATTATGAACAATACAGATTTTATATCTGCAAATTTCAAAAAATAAAATATGTCTTATAAAACAGATATTTAGAAATGTTGCCATCTACTTCAGCCAATGGGAAAAGTATTTACAGATTTTTAATATGAAATATTTACCAAGAATATAGAACTTGTCATGTCTTGAGACGATTAATAGTCTTCAGTGTACCACAAGTCAATTTATAGTCATAAATCTAACTGCAAAGGAGATTATTTCTAAGTACTCCTCACATACAGTATTTCCAAATATTTAGAGTACCTGCTGATATAATTTTTTTGTGCTTTTAATTTTAGAGTAAAATTTCTTTTTATGAATAAAGCATTTTTTGAATATTCAGAGTTACAGACAAATACAGTATAATATTTATTATTGCCCAAGCATTTCAGAAATGAGCATGCATAAATCATGTTATACCACTCCCAAGAAGAAACAAGTCTCTCCTAGCTGCGCTTGAAAGGAAAAATAATGTATGTATGCCATATTAAATATTCTCTTTACAACCAAAATGGATTTCTCTTCCCTCATAAAACAGTACTTTTATTAGTACCAGGACATGCAAGTTGTACCAGTGCACATATTAACTAATTCATCCAGCCTCTGTAAAATCCAGCCTAATCTCCAAACAGGAAAGACAGTTGAACTAAATAATTTATAAGAAAACATTTATACATTTCCAGAAGTTGACAAACTCTATTTCTTAAATGAGTGTTTTGTGCAAACTTGCCTATCTAATTTTCTTTAATCTGAAAAGCAAACTTTATAATGTTTCCAAATATAGTGTTCTAATGCTCAAATTAATTCCAATAGAATTATAATTTTAATTCTAATATCATATTTATAGTGGATTAGAGAAAAGTGACTAAAGAAATTGATCCATTAGGCCATAAATCTTTGTTGAAACCTTTGTTGAACTTCTGTATAAACACCCACAGAAACATTCCCTGAAATATTTTTTGATTGCTTGAAACTAGAACATTTTAGGCAAATGCTTATGAGTGGCTGAGTGAGCTGATGAGGAGTTTTCTATACAGAGCTAAACTCACTCAGAGTTATGATTGGAGAGTTCATCTCCTTATCCACCTGAGGTGATCACAGCTCTGTTAGGTTTGGAAGCTTCCAGTGGAGTTACTCTTGTCACCAAACAGCTGTGGTTTGTCACTGTCACCAGGTGCCTTGCCCTCCTCTCCTAGGCCAGCCCTTGCCCAGAGGCTGGCAGAGGGTCAGCCCTTCTGGGAGCACTCAGAGTTGGATTGAACATTCACCTCAACACCCAGACAATGCTCCTTTCCCCTCCCCTCATTTTGGCCTCAGCAGAATTTCCTCAGCCTGACACAACACCACAGCATTGATAGCTGTGACCTCTCCTGCTGTGCACGTGTTCTCAGGCATGAATGCAAATGTCTTTGCTACACCAATACAAATCACCTTTCAATCACCGTTGTTTGCAAGCCTTCAACCCACCTGATTTGCCCGAGATTTGTGCTCTTCATAAGAACATAATGCACGACCCTGGCCCAGCTGTACTCATGATTGCAACAATATAATTGTGAACTGGTCAGTTAAACACAAAACCTAAACATCCTCCCTTCTCTTTTTTAAGCAAAATACAGATAAAAGAATGAATTCTGCTAAGAATAAAGTGATGTATATTCTAAAGCAGAAATTTCAGATTATATTTGGTAGAGTGACTCATCGGCCTCTAAATGATAAAAGTTCTCTAAGTATTTCTAGTCTTAAACTGAGGAGCAGATGAAAATAAAGCCCCTGTTTCTTTTAAGTTGTAAAAGCCAACCTTAAATGTATCCTAATGCAGGTGTATTTTTATAAAATCACTTCTTTTGTGTTAAAAAGTCTTAATAAAAAGAAAGCAATGTTTCTAATAGCCCAGCAAATCTAAACACAAAGTCTAAAATACAAATTTTGTTAAAAGCAGATTATTCAAATGCAATAGATGTGATTATGTCCTTTTTTTATTTTTTGTGATAATTTTATTGATGTTTTATTCAATCTGCATTTATAAATAAGGGTTATGATTCTTTTAAATGGTATTATTTGACTAATAGTTTTACACTGTCATGATAAGAAATGGTTATTATTCTTTGTTATAGAATTACAATGTATCTCTCATTACCATTATAATTCTCCTTAAAAAGGAACCTTACAATGGAAATTAACCTGTGAAAATACAAAAAGGGACAATCTTCAAGACTACACATCTACACAGGCTTCTCTAAATCTAATTTTTTCTTTGAAAAAAGCAACAATGGCTTAATAATAGTGGTAAAAAAATAAAAGAACAACATAGTGTCTAAATAAATGCAGAAGAATCATCTTCTCCAAGCATGCTAACAACTTAAGCGAGAACATTTTTTAAATTTTAGAAGAAAGCAGATCTTTTACATTTATGTTTCTGATCTAGTCAGAGTTTAACGAGCTAGATATGAAACAAAGTGCTGAAAGCTTTAAAGCATCAATTTGTCAACAAGAAAAATAAAAAAAACTAAATGAAATAGGTGTTCTTACCAATGTATTTGTGTAATCTTTAAGACTCATAACAATTGAATACATAATAATTTATCTTTTTTATTATTCCAATTTCTGCTGAAGTTATCTCCACTGTAGGAATTGCTTCATACCCAGTTTTGCAGATTTCTATGTCTTTTTCTCTCTGAGTGCTTATGTGAACCTTCTTCCTTTATTTCAATTACAGACACTGCCAAAATGTGTCTATTTACATGCCAAAAATCAAAATACTCATCACATAGTCTCTATTCTACTCTAAAGCTTAGTATTTTTCACACACCAAATTTCAAACAGTGGTGTGTGAGCCAGACCTGTCTGCAGAAGGCAGGAAAACAACTGTATGACTAAAACCATTTGCCAAAAAAAGGCCAAGTACTGTCAGCTTGCCAAAGTCATTGTTTTTGTGTAACTTGAATGCTTCAACAGAATGCTGTGGGAAATTCTGAAGCCAGCCTCAACTGTAAAGAGTAATTACCATCTATTTTGTAATTTGTCTCTTGCATACAATTTTAACTACAAAAGAAGTGTACAGCAATCACAACTATAATTTAATTTCCTTGCTATTTATGTGGGAGCAAAACCAGTCCTTTAAGCACTCTCCTCTGTACAGTATGATTCCACAGATCCCAACTGTGAAGGTCTCCAACCTCCCTCTCGAGGGAATTGTTAAGTATCATTTCCATGAGAAGAGAATATTAGTTTCTTCTGTTGGTTCTAAACATTCAGTGGTGATATTCAGCTCTCCTGCAATGATTATGCTCTCCCATATGGTCAGAAATGTTTCAAAACTCCTAGAACTAAAACTTTCATTTATGTACTTCAAAAAGGAGGGGGAAAAAATAGTCAGTACTCCTAAAAGTGTAAAAGTTCTTTCAGACTAGTGCTTGTATAGGTTACAGCCAGGAAATCAGACACCTGTACTATCCTAAAAGCCTTCTCCATCTGATTCTCCAGAATTTGAATCAGTTTTTCAAATGAAACTTTGTCCAGAAAATTATACCTTTATCAGTTCAAACTGGTATGACATGATTCCTTGTCACATTTTCAGTAAAAATAATTGAGTCTACATCTTCTCTCTGCTGTCTCTAATTTACCAATGATTCATTTTCCCTTTCCAACCATGGAAGAACTCTTTAAAGGTTCTGTGTGGGTTTCATTTTTTGAGAGAATATATTGCTTTATAGTGAATTTTCTTCATCTGCACAACAGTGATAACAACACATACCCAAATATTACTCACTTACTAAGAAGCTTTCAAGACAACCATGTTCTTCTGGCTGTGGATGTTGCTGATTCTACCACTCTTGGAAAGGGGAGGATCTTCTGGCCTATCCTACAAAGAAATGCCAGGACTCCCAGTTTAGAGAACCAGCAACAGCTGGAAATAGTAATTATGAAGAAAGCAAGCTGAGTTTTCCATTATAAACTCTTTCCTTCTCGTGGTTAACCAGCACTGGTGAAAAAGTAAATACATATAAGAATGAATTCTGGCCTGTCTCTAACAGAATGAGAAAACACCCAATGAATTCACTGAAGTTGACATTTCACCCAGGACATGATTAGACACTGATGACCAAGAGATCAAAGTAGTGTTAACTTATACAAGATAAATGTAAAATGCACCTTAAAAGATACCCAGAGCCCACATTTTAACCTGACCAACCATTTCAGCTATGCAAAATGAAACCATCACTATCATTTTTACCACCAAAACATAGGTTTTTTTTTTTTAACCTTACTTTGACCATCAGGTTTCCTACATGCTCATTTTCTAACTTTTTATTTCCCTACCCCATACAATATTCCAAAGTAATTTTTCTGCTCTTTATTGTGTTTTACATGTTTCAGACATTTATTGTTTTTACAGAATGGTATGTATAAGTACACACAAGTAACAAAATCTCACAATTATCTACAAATCTGAATTGCAAAACCTGTCTTTTTCTTCACATGTGAACCTTTTGCACATAAGACTCATCAAAACTGATTGATCTCAGCTCTGCTTACACAATTAACTCTTGATGCCAAAACAGAGGAGCAAGTATAACTCCAAACAGTAACATGACGGAGAAGGAAACAACTCTTCCTTGAGGAGAAGAAAAGTAGCTTGGCTGAAGAATGAATAAATAGTTTCTGGATAAGGTCAAGATTGTCTTTAATTTCAAGAGGTTTTTAACACAATTTTTCAAAAAATTTTGACTTTATTTTCAGAGTTCTTTATCCAACACCTCTGCAAATAAATTTTTTTGTAAAGGAAACAGAAGAGAAAATGTATTACAAATGCCTTAAAATAAATGACAAAATTTTCATAAAGGCTACATTAAAAATCATATCTAAGTAAGTTCTACATCATCGTGTGTCATCACAAGCAGTTCCTTTTGTCATTTGTTGGGTGCAACTGGAAATTCACATCTCTTCTGTAATTATATGCCAAATAAATATTTCATGCCACAATAATTATGCAAACCCTATTTGTCTGATAGAGGCTGCCTTGTATATAAGTACAATTTCCTGCTCTCTGTAGGGTAATTTGAACAACCCAGCATGCCTCTATCAGCATAGGAAATACATGCATTTTGTATGTATCCATGATATAATTCCTCTCAGAAATTACAAATTCAAATTATCACATCCTTTTCTAGTCAGGCTTCAGAACAAAGTAGAAATCCATGCCATTATTTTATATAAATGTACACTCTGTCAAACACTTCTCTTGAAAGTATATATTTGAATATTGTACAAGTTTTGCAGCTGGTACATCACGTGTGAAGTAAATGAATTCCCATGGAAAGACTTCATTATTTTCTTAATTTCTACTGGGAGCCACAGAGGTGCCCTTTTCTTTGTCTTTCACAAACAATTAACCTCTTGCCATGTATGCAATTGGCTGAGAGCAATCCTAAGTAGCTCAGAAAATAATTTACAGCAGAAACTGCACAAAGTTAATTAGTATTAGTCTAAGAAGGTTATTCATATATTACTAACCCGAGAAAATGGTCATCATGACCCTCACGGAACTTTAAGCAACAGCTGAGTCTTCTCATCATCAGCTGCAGAACGTAAATGCTAATCAGGCTCTAGCATAGACACAGGTCTTTTAACCATGGCTATTTTAAGTCTGAATGTTAAAACTTCTGAAAGTGCAGGTAAATACAAGCATGCAAAGTAGATAACTCTATGCTATTACTCACTTCTTATATTAAACAAAACAGGAACAAAAAAACAAAACCAGAAGTACTCTCTTTTTATTTTACCTGAGAATGTTTTTCCTTTTTCTCATTTTTGGAGATCAGTTCATTCAGTTTTTACAAATTGTTTCTGCCTAAAGTTTAAGCCCCCCCCCCCCTTAGAATTAATTATGAGCATGATTACTTCTAAAGACAGAATCAAGGCATAGAGAACACAGTCTCAATTTTCATTTTGGTGAACCAGAAAGGGAGCTCTCAGTGTGCTTATTATGCTACTTGAAGTGCACATTATTTGATTTCCAAATATCTGCACTGCTTGCCATGGGAAGCTAGCCATGTATGTGAGAAAATGGAGTGTTACAGGTTACTGACTCAAAATATTCCCCAGTAGTGAAGGTACCAGAGGGTTTTATTTGAGATGGGTTCGGAGATGGAGGAGTTGAGCTTTTGGGTATTTTTATTAACATTAGCCCACACTTCCTTTTGGCACCTATGGCAAGTGTGTCCATCAGCAGCCAGTCTGTCATAGGGAATCCCTTTCCACCATTGTATGCCTCGGGTACTCAGTTAAATTTCACTGGCAGTCTCACAAAGTTGACTTACATTCCCTGTTTGGGGATGTACTTGTGTAAGTTACTGGCTAACTAAAGGTCTCTCAGAAATCCTAAAATACAGCTACAATGTCCAACAACCTTTCTGGGCTCTACCCAGACCACAATGTTCCCACATGGGTATTTTAATGGGAGCTCTGTTTCGTTGGCTCCTGCACATGGGCACAGTTTTGCTGCTGAGTACAGACAGCAGATGGTCTCCAAAGAAGAGCCACAGCCAGGCCAGGTCCTGACAGGGATCCAGTCATGGCCATGTCAACACCTCTCACACTGCTGAACATTGCAAAGGCACCAGCTTTGCCCTGGCACTGCAGGGCAGGAAGAACAGTCCTAAATCCTCGTTTCTAAAGGCAGGGAGGAGTGGGAGAAGAAGAGAAATACTTTCTGCACAGACTGCTCCTGTCCTGGCATGCAGGCACATGTGGCAGCAGAGTGTGAGGCAGCCCCTGGAGCAGAGCGAGCCATTTCTTCGTGGTGCCAAAGCCCAGGGGCCAACCCAGCCTCCCTCACTGCTCAGCCAGCAGTGCCTGCCATTGCCATGGGGCCAGCACAGCCCACAGAGACATGGCCTCACCGTGGGTCTGACCAGGACCCTGCCAGCAGAACAAGCTCAGGGACTGGTTTTAGCTGGTATGAGGCTTCAGGTAAGGAAGGCATGTGAACAGGGTAGTTATGAAACACTGGGTCAGTGGTACCAAGGGTACAAGTCATCACCAGAGTCCAACAGCTACAGCAGTTGCCTGACTGAAAAGACTTGTCCTTGGAATAGTGATTTATTCAGAAAAGGTCTCCAGTCCATTCTGGAGGTCAGTGGGTATGAGCCAAATAGCTCTGGCTTTATAATCCATCAGTCTGCAAAGTCTAGTTAAACTTTAGCATATGAAGAAGTGAATTGGGTAGCTGGTCAAAAGAGCTCCATTTTGCAGATGACTTACAGTTATCTTGTGAAAAAATTCCCATTGCTGATCAGAGAGCCTTTTAGATTCTTTCTGCAACTCACTTCATATCTCAAAACCATATTACAGCTTAAATAACGTCTACTATAAACATTGTCAAGCTGAGTCAGTATCTCTGTGGTTGCTGGAAAGTAAAAAAGCCTGATCCCTGATTAAAGAAAAAAAAAGATATGCCATATTAAATCATCGCTTTAGAGATGAATTAATATCTTTTTAAAAACAATGAACCATCAGAGATTTTCTTTTTGATTCCCCTGAGATTTTAAAGAGTAAGTATAATAAGGATTTTTTTTGTACTTTTCCCAGTTTTAAACTTAAGAGGTAAATGTGATTTTGGAAGTTAAACTCAGATTCTGTTGTAAAGAATTATGTTCCACTGAAGTTCAAAAACCAAATTAACAGAAAAGACAATATAAAGGAATTAAAATCCTTAAAAAATTGAGAGAATCACAGTAGATAGCAGAATATACAGCATGTGAAAGGAGAATGGTGATTTGGAACGTTGGAAAAAGAAGATAAAATTAAAACTTACTTATACCCTTGTAGATTGGAGATATTTTCATCTGGAATAATTAGCTTTTTTCTTTCTTTTTCTTTCCTAGAAAACTTCTCATTTGTTATTGACTTCTACAAGAATATGAATATTTAACCAATGTAAATGGTTCAACAATTTGACTCAGTTTACTGAAACCCCAATATAGCATCCTGCTCTGAACTTGCTAAAATTAGTTATTTTTCTGGTTTCAGACAGTAGTTTCTTCTGTGAAGCTGAGTATGTGAAAATGTGAAAACGTGCTGGAATACCAACGACAGAGGACTGGCCAGCTGCAAAAGTTAGATTCATAAGCAACAGGATGAACTAAGGAATATCTATTCAGATTTCAGGATAAATAATTCAGGGAACAGTTAAGAGTCCACTGTAATTAGGCATAAGAAATCCCAATGATGAGGGTGGGTTTGGCTCTAGACTCACAGCTTTAATCCTACCGTTTACAAGCTGTGCTTGGGTCTCTGATCTCTTTGCAGGTGTTGTAGCTCAGCTCTGTGAAAGAAATGAGATTTTGCATATGTCCATACATTCTAAGAAGCAGCATCCATAGTTTATGGGGTTTATTGATTTATATAGATGCTAAGTTTGATACCTGCCTGTTTTGTCTGTTCTTCTGAGCATTCATTGCAGAATCTAGGTAACTGTGCTATTATCCATCTAGAAATTTAGTGGGGTTTTAAGCTTTCCTTAGTTTTCATGTTTGCTTTTAACACTCCATCAAACATTTATTTTACCTCCGAGCAAACATATGTTAAGCATAAATGTCTATTTTACATAGTAGTACAAGAGGAATGCATTATTTGCTGATAGTAGAAAAAATCTCTTGAGGAAATAACCACATATTATTTCCTGGCAAAATCATGGTAGTGCTCTGTCTGGATTGTACTGCTAATACTCAGGAAATCCTTGTGAAGTCAATACAAATATATTCAAATATTTATTAAAATACTCAAGCACACTGCAGATTGCTTTGTTCCACCACATTCCATCTTTCAATCCATTCACATCCAGTTGTATCAGATGAAAGGAAGATGTGTGACAGGTTTTCTAAATTACCTGTCAGAATGAGGGAAGAGGACATGACAAGACATGACTGGGGAGTGTACTATAGTCCTTGGAAGGCGATTGAGGCCAAAATACTGAAGTAACAAACTGGATTAAATATCTCTTAATGTCACAAAAACTCTCTCTCCTTATTTGCTTAAGTCAGGGGACAAAGATAACAGAGAAGAGATTTTTGAGATGAAGTCAGCTAAAACATATTGGGAATCACAGACTCTACAGCAAAAATGGAGGGACTGCTAAATGGATAAAATGTTAAAAGTAGTGTAAGAATGAAATTTTCTTCCACTTAATTTTAAGCATCATTCAAAACAGATTTCATAATTAGTATTTTCTTTCATCCAGGCGAATCTATTCTCGTGCAATGTGGTTTATGTATGCACTTAGGGGACACCATGTGTAGCAAAATGTACATAAAGCAGATTACTGTAGAAAAGTTAGTGCAGGAACACTGGAAATGAAATGGAAGTGCAGATGGTACTAAGTACATCTTCAGACAGTTGACTCAGAAGAGAATCTATAGTTTTGCTAGAGTTTTGTAGAAGGAACTTGAAATTTCTACTTCAACTTGCCTAAATAACTTTCATTAAAATAGACCTTATGCTGGGTTTTCAGTTCCCTACCAGAGTTTTCTATGGATTCATTAAAATCTGCTAGTTTTAAGATTCTAAAATATTAACTAAATTAAATATTGTAAAGACTACACTATTATTTAGGTTTTACTATTATTTGAAATCCATAAACTCATAAATTTCCTATTTATGGCAACAAATTACGACCAATTTTTCTTTCTTTTTTTGGTAGCTCTTTATTTTTTTCCTAGCTGCTTTAGCATACAGGCATTTTATTTCTCCCTAAGGCCCTAGGCACTTAACTTATTCCAGAAATGGAGTGCATTCTAACATTTTTGGAAGTAATATAAGCACCTGAATGACTAAGCAAAACAAAGATCAAAGGTTTCCATTCATAACAATGCACACATCTAGGAGAACCATGCAAAAATTTATACACAGAATGTCAGGAGCCATCTAAGCAAGCAATTTCTTCCTGGCTCTTTTTTTAATGTAAGAGAGTTGCCAAGGAGGTCCCCATTCTCTGAAGTAGTGTAAAACACCACATTGGTCCAACTCCTTCAAAGAACTGGAGCATGAATACTTGATGTTTGACAGTATTTGTACCTCTCTGGTATTCTTTTTCCATCCATCATTATCATCAGTTCACTGCCTCCCCTGAAATGTGAGAGAGTACATCCTTGTCTGTGTGCCAAGAAAAAGTCACTCCACGATGTATTCGAAGTGATTTATGAGCTGAAAGCAAAACAGAGGCACTGAATAACCAAACACAGATACATGCAGCAGTATCATTTAATCAGTTACATTACCCACTTTTATGATACACTTGTGAATTATGTTCTTTTTGCATGTATAATTAGAAGGCAGAACAGATGGTGAAAGCTTAGTTTAAAGGCCTTAGATAAAGTTTTAAAATAACCATTGCTGCCAAGTGATCATTCACTGTAACAGGATATATTTTTCGTTAAGCTATGTTTTTGCCATGGTCTAATACACTAGATGGTAATGAGACTGTAAAAACATTGCTCTCCAGGGTCTTACTCTACCAGAGTTCATTGTAATGGAATGTGAACATGGAGTGGAAGGTTGGGGGTGGTTCTAAGGTACATTGTCATCTCTCATTTAAGTGTACTCTAAGGAATGATGACTGAACAATCAAGAGGATCATCTCTGAGAAGCCAGCACTACTTTGAGAGGAAGGAAAATAATATTCTAACATGTAAGTATTAACTCTTTGGGTATGTTCCAAGTTCACATATGGACATTTATCAGAATGGAGCAAAAGAAAATACTGAAAAAGAGAGAATTATGCCCAATTTATTAAAGACTCTAATAACTAAGGGCAGAGGATCAGCTCATCTTACTATAACTCTGCTCATAATTTTTTCTCTCAGCACTGTACAGCACAGCCTACATTACATATTGAATTTGTGCTCTCTGAAGGTCTTAGTGTTAGTATTTATATCAGAAAGCATTTTTAAGAGAGGCTTGGTTTAAAATATAATAGCTCTTTCTCACTGCCTTCATTTGAAAGCAAACCTGTGCTTCTGTATGCTTGTCTCTTTGTGTTTGTGTGTAGTCCACTCAAAGCAGGTTAATGAAAGATGCATTCTTTCTAGGGAATAATTAGGTCTAAGAACCCATGAATAGCTGTAAAATAGGTATATCCTCATGTACAGAATGCCTAGGACGGCTCCTGACTGCCTGACAGAGTCTAGCAGCATCACAGTGGAGATAGTCTTTGCACAACTTTTCCATTCCCACAGCACTGCAACACACTGATGGACACACATCATATCTTGCTGGAGCAGGAAATAAAAAAACATAGTAAATTAGGCAGTGATTCAGCCACTGACTTGCTTCAAGGTCAGCCTGGTGATATGTGACCTTGTAAAAGATGCAACCACACCCTTGGAAAGCTCAGCCGTCATTGCAGATGCTGAGTATTTGATCAATGTGTTGGTCAAAGAGAAACTTCACTGGATATGAAATGTGTTTATTTTCAGGGAGAATTATTAGCTACCAAGTCAAAAAAATGTACAGAAGTTTTGCATGCTTACTTAAATCCTAGTGGTACATCTGAAAAAAGTAATACTTTTCCTTTCAAATCTTTTTTAATGTCATAAGAAACCACGAAAACAAACACAAAGCACTTCAGTGAATCTTCTTTTATAATAAAGCCCATTACATCTTTGCATTGATTATAGAACTGAAAAAGCAGAACATTTGGAATCACACTTGCCAGTTTTTACAGCTTATTGTACAAAACTAGGAAGGTTATTTTACTAGTTATTTAAATATTTACAAAGATATGTCTTCTTATATTTATACATTTGGCACTGATTTGCTTTTAGCTGTTTTGTTCTGTAGCAAAGAAAAAGCAAGCAACAAAACAACCCAAGCAAAAACCAACAGATGCTGATCCTTTCATTTTGTTATTTTTAGGATTATACTGATGACACACACATTCATTTAAATGCTCCTCAGTATATCTAAGCACAGTAATGTGAAAAGATAATAAATATCAAGTCCTACTATTTACTTTTTTCACTGAAAGTACAATGTAGTGGTTGTTCATTAACAGCCCAGAAGCTTCACAGGTTATAATGAAGCAGGATCTTTGCAGCTGGTACCCTATCCTGTCCCTCTTATACAATTCACCTAGTGACCAAAGTCTAGCAGATGATGTACCCCCAACATGCTTCTCACAGTGATATTTCTCATTTCATAGCAATGCTAAAATTACAGATATACAAGGTGTTCTTGAAAAATAATGTTATTTTTCCAGAGGTTTTTAACAATAACAATCATTAAGTAGAGGTAAACAGAGAAAGTTGACATGTAGAAATCTTCTGATAGTTTTTGAGTCCTTGGGTAGATTATACTACTGTTGCAGTCCAGTTCTGGAATGACATTTTGGAGCAAATTTCCTGATTATTCCTACTCACCATATTTCACCTTGCAGGGAATGTACTCCAGAAAAATGGTTAACAAAACCCACCTATTAAAGCATATTGAGTCTGAGGGAGCCAAGCAGACACAGGAATAATTTTCAAGTATATAAACTATGGAAGAAAAGAAACAAATAACAACTAGAAGGCATTTGTGGAGTCCAACTGAAAACAATAGTTTACCATACCAAGACATCTCTCCATATTAGAAATACAATTTACTTTATCCTTAAAGCCAGAAGCCATGGTATTTCCTGTGACAACTAGAATGCCAAATAGCTCATAATAATTTAAACTTAACTGCTGGTTATAATAAACACGCAGTTTGTATATGTATGTAATATTCTCACCAGAATAACACAGTTTCCCCAAAATATCTTGGTAAACAGGAATTGATGTTCGAGGTAACTGCTGTTCTGTTTCTTCACCAGCTGAAAATTATATACTGTATTATTTATGTTACATTCATAGATTTAAAAGTTGTACAAACAAAAAGTAATCAACTTGTCATCTTTCACATTTTAAATTCCCAACACTTTATTAGTAACATGATCTTCTAAAAAAAAAACATATAAATTTTAAATAAAAATCAAGGGAGGCAGGCAGCACTCATGATGTTACTGTTTGCTGTTGGTATGATACCAAGAAAAAGAAACTGCTGCCACCTCTTTTTTGATGAAAAATCCCGTTGCAGACCTTAGAGGATCAAGTTTTATGCATACAATAAATAATGCAGCATTTTCAAGTGCCAAATGTAACTAATATAAAAGCCACAGAAAATCCTCCTCTGTAACTAGAGGTAAATTGCAGAAGGCTTATCAATTCCTTTGATCCCATTTTAACTGCTGCGTTCATCTTTGCAATGGAGGGTTCTTAGGAGCCTTAGTATTACTTTGACTTTACAATGTGACATTTTTATCTTGAAACAGATTGAGAAAATAGAAGGATTTTTGTGATCACATAGGAGGAGACATTGCAATCTGCACCATACCTAAATCCCATCCTACACTGGAAGAGAACTCCCACACTACCCTGCCTGTTGAAGCTTTGCAAAATAGGCAGGTTGACTGCTTGGTGATTTGAGATCTGGAGAATCACAGCCATTGCTTTTGACTTTTTATAAGCCTA
>VZTR01000740.1:83955-99089 GCA_013400775.1 Chaetops frenatus
ATATCTATCTAAATTGAGCACAGATAATTAAAATTGTTTGTCTTGGAGCAGTCACCAGCCTGACAGTTAAAACTGTTGTTTTCATGCAGGTTATGATTCAAATTCCTGATTGAGGACCACTACTCCAAATAACCTGAATCCTCTTTAGTCCAAATCAGTATTCTGAATTTATAGTATTTTTTTACACAGTTGAAGATTGCTGCTGAGTTATTTCACTTTTTCTTTCAAAATCCCCTCCTGTGAAATGTTTTTTAAATCTCATTGAATTATCAACTTGTTTACAGTTTTTGTAGAATAGTGCCCTACCTGGGAAAATATTACAACTGAAGCCTCAAGTTGCTGAGGCTGCAAAGTAGTTACTGCCTAGGTCATTAAGCCTTATATACAGAGAAATTTTTACATGGATTCAGCAAAATACATAAGAAATTCAGTTAAAGACCAGCACACATTTCAGTAATATTTTGACTCAGCTCAAATGTTTTGAATTATTTACGTATTGTTGTAGCTGACTATTTTAAAAAACACGTGTTGTTCATACTATTGTTAAATTCCTATCATAAGCAAAAATCTCACCAGTTCCAAATTTTCCCCCAAAAACAAGTTCTGTCTTATCACTCCCACATAGAAACTTCCAAACCAGAAAAGACTGAAAAAGATTTTGAAAAACTTAAACTCTCATCTTCTAGGAACGTTAGCATGTGCAAATGGCAATTTTTTTTGTTGTCATAGAAACACTTATTATATAGGTGTATATGTAACTAAACCAGACTGCAAGATGGGCAGAAAAACCAGTGCAGTCAACTGATGAATGTACACTGGCAAATAATTTTAAGCATTCCTTTCCCATGGTTCGACATAATCCAAGCCAAGATGTGCAAAGATTTCTTCCTCACTTCCAGCTTTGAGAAAGATCCTCTGTGAAAAAAAATTTAAAAGAAAGTCAATAAGGGTGTTAGAAAGAAATTTCAATTGATGTTTTTTGCTGTTGAAAAGGAGTTAATTTTTGACAGTTCTACCCATTGTATCCTCTATAGAATACACTTTCTTCACCAGTGTGCATACCCTGAAATGTAAAAGCAAGTTGAAAATGAATTTTAATGCTGCTTGATATTTTCACTTCTAATGGCTAGCTTAAAACTTTGTTGTGATTTACTTTTTCAAGACCCTCAAATCCAACTTACATTTCCCTTCTATGAGGGTCAATACCAGGACTTCCTTCATAAAATCATAAATGTTTTTAAATTAATATAGTAATGCTCTCTGTAAGTGCATTTAAACTGATTTGACGATGACACTAATTGTGCATAGCCAAGCATTAAAAGCATCAATTTAAAGCCAAGCTTTTTTTCTTTACACACACTCCTGCTGAATGTTTTACAGTAAAATGCAGTTTTGTTTTTCATACCTGCACTTCTGATAATAGAGGAGATTATTTTACACAGGAACACTCACAAGCCTACCTCCCCTGTGATGGCTGATATAATAAAGTACATAGCCTTATGCATTCCTTTCATCACTAAAGTACAATAATAATTTGAAAAGCTGCTAAGGTAAATTAATATTAAAACAGTGAAAACCTCACAATTTAGAAGAGTTTGGAAGCAAGAAATGATAGTTAATATTTCAGCAATTCCTGAATCATTTGCAGTCTAAATCAGTGTTCAGCTCTGAAAAATCAAATTATAGTGTTGTGAAAACTTTGGGGTTGGGTTTCTGATTTACTCTCTGCTGTGAAAGAGGAGATGTTGTCTAGAGAACCCACTGATAAATTCCTTTGAATAACGAGAATCTATGACTACCACAATGTTTAGGAACACGTGTGCCAGCACCTCTGCTCTCTCAGGTGCCAAGCAGTGCCTCCAGGAGGGCTGTGCTGTCCAGAAAACCCTTGGGAATGGGTCAGGAAGAGGAGCCCATAATTAGACCAGAGTAGACCCATGGTATGGTGGAACAACTTCTGACACCAGAGATCCACAACCAAGAACTGACTGATTAAAGCTGTCTCTGCAATAGCAAAGATTGCTTATAAAGCATAGAAAAATAATATTCTTTTTTTTCCTAGGAAGTTCAAATGTCAGATTTTGGAATAAAAGGAACCTACAAGTAACACTGAACAGCAGAAACACTGTACTTTTTCACATAGACAGGAGAAGAAAAAAATGGTAGAAAATAAACATTGAACAGAATAAAAGAAAAGGAAAGAAGACATCAACAACTGCTCATTGAATAACAATACTGGGGATATTTTGTTCCTCAAGTATCTCCTGGGATGACAGGATTTTAGGGATTTTTTTGTTCTTTCTCTTTCTTTTTCTTTTAGTACTACTAAGAAAAAGAGGGCAACCCATACAGCTACATTACTGCAAAAAAGAAGAAGAAGAAAAGTAAAACAAGAAAAAAAAGTCTTACACTTGTAGACAGATGTTACAGACACTCTTTAATAGAAGCTCTTCATATCTCTGGGACCCCAAATTGCATTCCATTTCTTTTGTTCTGTCACTTTATGTTTTCCTGCAAGCTAAACTCATTTCATTTGCTTGACAGGGAAAATTTCTAATACAAAGTATTTGATCCTGAATACCATTCTCAGTAGCTACAAGCAATGTTTTTAAACGAATCTCTAGCTGATATCTGCCAACCGCTTTAGCAATGTAAGTGTTATTAATGTTAATCATAACCCATGATTTTCCTTCTATGTCAATCTATGCAGAGCTTATACAGTGATGCAAATTTGATTATTACATTCCCTACATTTCTTTCTTTATTTTTTTCTTTTTGCTCAAGAGAAGTAATGAACTGCTTGCCTAGTTGTGAATTTATTTCATCTCCTTACTAATATTCCACAGATCCAAAACATGCCCCATCATCATCAATCAAATTTACAAAAAAACAATGCTCTGGATCTTCTGGTATCACTCTTCTCTTATCCCATTTAATAAATTCTGTCATTTCAATGGATGTAAATATTACATTTGTGGTCGCAAACATGACAATTAACCACACCTAATGTAGAAGAACTGCCATTCAAATGTTTTCTTATATGAATTGCTACCTCTTATTTTTCATTATGGCATTAATAATCAATAATACTTTTGATGAAAGAGAAGCAGAAAGCGAAGGCACAGAGCTAACATTGCTCTATATCCTAACTATCATGGCCAAAGTTCATGTATGTTATACTTCTACTGTCACTTGGTTTCACATCACATTTTAATATGATGAATCCAGCAAAACAAAACCATTATTTAATAAAGCAGAATTCCAGTTTTAGTTATCTAAATCAGCATTAGCCAACAGCACAGCCTTCTTGAAAGGCACACTTTTAATTGTACTCCAAGCAGACTGATATGCTCCTGTTTATTACCAAATTGCTTGGCAATAACAGTATATTGCCCAATATCAAATTAAATAATCGATTACACTCAAGTAATAATACTATAAATAAATCTTAACCTGTCACTATAGCATTTCATTACTATTTACCTCACCTCAAGATGAACTTAGAAAATTAGTTTGAGTACCCAAAACTAAAATTCAGTACCGCATATTATCATTGATGAAATGGGATTTGATGGTTCTGAACCCCAGAAGAATCTGCTGCAGAGTGAAGTATCCCAGGTTTGCATGTACATGTGAAATCCACTGTTCTGAAGATGAAACACATGGTGGAAATTTGACTAATTTCTTTCTTTAAATCCTTATAATACTTGGTATTAGCTGAAGAACAAGAATTAAGTATGAAGTTTCCAAATTGTTTACTGGCATAATTCTGCTTTATAAACTGTTTGAACATTTGTTCTTGAATAAGTCACAGCCAAATTGTGTCCTTAAAGACCAAGTAATTTTCTTCTATATCCCATTTTTCCTACTCTTTTCAGATCCCTGACTTTTATATTCTTTGCAGCTGTTATTCAGACAGAATGCAGTCACACTCTACCATATTTCATTATCCTTTTGAAAACTGTAACATTGTGTACAAGGCACATCCCTTCCTTCTGCAAAAGACCCTGAAGGACCATAAATGTTAAGGTCTGTCTGGACTCCTTCTGACATGCTATTGCATGAAATAAACTGGGGAGGGAAGGAAGGGCATGGTGATTATTGCCAACAGTATCTTTAACAATTTACAAAATACTCTTTGATACAAGTTTGCTTTTAGACAAGCACCTGGAATGTCTCTAACATACACAATTGTTCTAACATTGTCTTTGTGTCCGGTATTATGTTGTATGCTTTAAAATGGCAAAATATTACACAAGATGTTTAGGGATTTTAAATTTATTTTTTGTCTTCTCTCACTGATTTTCATATTGTTTAACTTGTGACACATATTCGCATCAGTTTAATTACCTTAATATTTCCTTTTCTTTTTAAAATTATTAAAGTGGAGCTATAATGACAATATGATTATACCTTACCTTGTAGTTCTAACAGTACACTGAGTGATAAATACCAAGCAGTCTAAACACCCATCACTTTACATCTCAAATTATCACGGTGGCCGTAAGTAAGACAATGATAAATGAACAACAGAATAGAAGAGGACAGACTGTCATTTGCAAACTTGGAACATAATTGTTCATTGTGCTTGGACAGAGTCCATTCAAAAAATAAGATTTATGGGTAAAGTCAGTTGTAGATGAATGATGATAGCAACAGGACTTGCTTAATCAGCCATGGTAAAAGATACCACAATGCACCTTAAAGTTCTTACACATGTATTTGTCACTTTAGTGACATCTTCAAAAGTTATCACTTTTGCCAAATAAATTGAAGAGTTTTAATTAAAGGTAATTGGGACAAATGAAAAGATGATGCTGCTTACATTCCTTGCACCAGCTTCTTTAGATATGAAAGGCCATGGCATTCAGTGAAGCAGTGCACCATAATGTCAGACCCCCAGCTGATAGAATATACCTCAATGGCTTATCAGACTAAAAGTACAAAGCTGTTAAACTGGTCACACTCCCTTTTTCTCTGATCCCATTTGCTCAAATAGCATTTGTATCCTTGAAAAAATAATTAATAAAAGAAGCTTGCAGAAAGAGTTGTGAAGGCAGAAACATAAGAAATCCATCATATCTTCCACACAATTGCCAGTGGGAATGTTCTGTGTGTTTACCTGACCTGAGTCTTACCCCACCTGTTCTCTGCCCCGGGCCACTTCTCCAGCACAGGAGTTGATGCACCAGCACAGCACACGGGGCACAGCAGCACTGCAAAAACTTCAGGAAGAAGCTGTGTTTACTAAATCAGCCTTTTATAATGTATACCTGACAGTCTGGGTATGAGTTTCATTATTTTGTGCCTTTTGGATTATTTTGACCTAAACTCCAGCATACCGAGCCGAAAATATTCAGCTTGTGAGAGAGTCTGAGCGTTGCATCTAAGTCTGTACAATCACATATCCAGAAAACAATGCACTAAAGTATTTTTGTCTCAATGTTTCCTGCAATTCTTAGACTGACTGCAGCTATCTTCTGTACCCAGTGGTCCTATTTTATCGACTTCAGTGCAAGGTTCTGACAATAAATGGGTAGGGCATTAAATTAATTCTCATCTGTGAAAATGTTGAAATAACCGTATACAGAAATAAAACCAACAAGTTAGAATAGGTGTAAACAATGAACACTTTAATGGGAGAATTTCTCTGAATGCTGTAGCAACCATTGTTAAACTATTTTTAAGTAGCTATAGTACACAAAATTTTCTCTTGATATATGAATATAAAATATGTGACAATGGCCCCAGGCAACTTCTTCTAATCCACAAAATACTGAGGAGAAAAGAAATAAAAAGACATTTGGAAGTTTGAAATAGTCGCGTTTTTATTTATTGTATGATCAGAATTGCAAGAAAGTTTTGGGACTTGCTTTACATTATTCTTTAAAAACAGAAATGAGGCCTGCCTGAAAGGTAAGAAAAGAAAAAAAGAAAGAATGAACAGAGACCAGAGAGCAAAAAATATGTTGTTCCATCAACTGTTCAAATTTTGCAATGCTAAAAATATGTAGGCACCCACCTAGTGCTTTATACCTATATAATTGCATTTCCTGTTATTTTTGAGGGTTAAAGGTTCTTGTGACTGATAGTAACCAAATCCAGAGAGAAGAAAAGGAAGGTCTCAGTGCAAAATTAAAGACATCCCAAAGGCTTTTCCATTTGACTACAGTGAACTTCCTGGATTTTTGGTGAACCTTAGCAAACCAGCCTTATGAAATCACCCAAGTTCACTGCTGTTTTCCACTGGGAAGCCTGAGCTGCCTCACAAGCCTGAATATCTCCACTAGCTCACAATAAAAAGTAAACTTGAAAACAGAGAGGTCATTAAAAAGTCATCCTCTAGCAAGGGAAGCACAATTTTCAAACAAAAACTTGAGTTCCAAAGCCAACCCTTGAATGTGTTGAATGCAGATGCCTAAGAATCCTTGGATATGACAAGTACAAGGACCACTGTCAAAGCAACTGAGTCAGGAAAGCCCAAGAGAAGACAAGACAGACAGGCAGAGCATATGTTTGTTTCAGCCACACACTTACATTTTCTCCCAGAAAGGTCAATCAGAAGAGAGGTAATCAGATTATACAGACTGAATGATGAAAAATTATCCAAATTCACTCCATGGCATAACTAATTGGACATTCTAATTTATTGACAATTGAGTTATTGCAAGTCCCAGAATAAACACTTTGAGTTGTATATATCCTTGATCCCTATCAAATTAATTAGGTTTATCCTGGAATCATAANGGAGTCATTGAATGACTGACTTGACATGACCTCTTAATGGTGCCTCCTGTGTTAACAGTTCTTACCACACTGAACATGCTGCTAAGCTTCTGAAATTCAGCACTTCCCTATGGAGAATGAGTCCCACACACATAACAAGACAGGGAGGTAAAACTGAAGAAAGTAGTGAAGAGATTTCAGTGGAATTTGAGTTCAGACATTTCTGAATTGATTTTTTTTCAGGTAGATGCAAACTCAAACTAAAATATCTACTATAATGATCCAGAACATTTTACTCAAGCCAAAATTTACAGAACCACATAAATTTACTCCAACTACCAGCCACTGAAAAAGCAAACAAGGGCACCTAGAATAGAGCAATAGTTTAGATAAACTTATTTGGGTCTTAGTTAAGTCTTGCAGCAGACTGAATAAAAAGCATAACCTGTTTTTGTTTTATCTGAATGGATAAGTGGGTTAGTGGGTTTCTGAAAAGAAGGTGCAGGCAGTGCCTGGAAAATGACTCAACAAATGGAGCAGCAGCAAGGAAGAAAAAGGATGTTGCAAACTTCAAGTGTTTCAATCACTTCTTGTTCAAAGGTTGTTTACTTGCAAAAAGATATTTCCACCTTCCTCATTATCAAAAAAAGCAATCACTTTCTGGAGTGGTTTTTTGCAGACCAAACTTGTTGATTAACTGGTGCAGATAGGAGTTCTAAAAGGTATAAGCCACAAGGTATGAGGAAACCTATCTCAAAATGCATAATAACTCTTCATAACAATATTTAGGAACTGATTTCAAGGAAAATAAGCATTTTGCTGACATAATTAGCATGTGTTCTTATCTGTATTTGAGTTTACTAACCTAAAGACAAGCATCATTACTCGGTTTATATTGATTTAATTGGTTATTATATGACTTGTAATAATACAAGAAATGTGAGTGAAAGTTAGCCTCTCCCAAGCATATATCTTTAAAATCTTCCCTAAATACCCAGATCTATGCTATTTTCTACCCTTACCATGTGGAACTTGAGTCATTGAGCATCACCTTAAGCAGGAGAGTGGGCTGTGTTTTATATACTGTATGTCAAAAAGGAATACATACAGTAATAGAGAGAGATTTTTACTAAAATTACTAAGAGGAGCCCAGAGCCACCATCAACACTTAAAGATCATTGATACCAGTATCAGGATTTAGTGGTATCAATGTTAAGCCATCATCAGGCTTAACATTGGAATCCATCCAGGCTTAACAACATCAGGAATCACAGGGATTATGATTCCATTTCTTTTTAACAGATGAAGGCACAGCTCCTGGATCTACCCACAACCAGGTGCAGCCCATGCACCAGGGTTTCCATCTGTCATTCAGGTCTGCCGTGCTGTGCCAGGCAGCCTTACCTTCAGCATCACAATCTCTCTAGTGACCTGCCATGACCGAGGTGAAAGCAGGCTCTGCAAGCACTGAGCAGGAAGCCAGCAATTTTCTCTTCCTTCTCTATGCTACTGTTAACTTCACAAGAATGAATGTTGCACATCTTTGGCGGAAAACATAAATCAGCTCTGAGCTTCAGCATAACAAGTAACTTTGCAATTTTACACCACCTACAGACCCAGAATTTTGTAAAGCAACTGCAGAGAAAGCTTTATGGAAGATCCATAAATTCCTGCAGTGCACTGACTGATGGGAGGTTGAGTGCCTTCAATCGACAGTGAAAGTATGGGAATACAACATAACACTGATCTGTAAAACAGTGGCTACTTCTCTGAAATCTCCAGCTGATCATCAGCTAGACAAAGTGCTAACAAGGAAGGTTACCGTGTTCAGTAACCTTCACAGCAAGCAAAATTATTTTATGGAGAGGGTGGGGAGGAAACAGAGGAATTAAAAAAGGCTAAGTAATTTCCATATTAAAAAAGCATACAAACCTGTCATTAAGTAAGAGCTTTCAAATAATTGTATCCAATGATTGTCTTGCATAGTATGAACACTGCCAGGAAGTACCATGGAAAAACGAAACTTCTTCATGGTCCTGGTATTCATACTACTATCCAGCCTGAGAGGGACAGCAGCTCATTCCACCAGTACTCAGTCAGACAACATTCTCAACATGAATCATTGCTTGATGCAAAAACCATTACAGAAACAAACCCCAAGGAACTATGTAGCAATTCCCCATCAGAATTTAGCTTCATTACGGTCAACATGCATTGTTTATATTTTGTGGATAGTTATAACATCTGAAAATCTTGTAGTACTTTCCTAAACAACCTGACTAAAAATTTCAGGTGTTTTGCCTGCTGTGCTTTCCCCAGTCTTTTTCATTTGGTTTTTTTGGGGGGGGAAGTTTGTTTTTAAGACTGGCTATTGGTGATTTTTTTCTCTGTAATTAGATGTTTTACTAAATATTTAAGCTATGTTTACAAATGAGGCTATCAACAGCACAAATAAATATATAATTTTAGAACATAAATGCTGAAGTACTAATTGTGCTAGAAATGTGAAGTATATCAACAAATTGAATAATAATATCCCACAACATTGTGCAGACACTGTGCATTTTTCATTTGACAGTATCATAACAGTTTTCAGTAGCAATAACCTGAAGTTTCTCTGACAATATATTATCTCCATATGCAATTTTCATATTTAACTGGTATTTTTTGCAGTAATATTCACATCAGCATGCCTGTCGTAAAATAAAAACTAATCTGTTTCTAATCCAGCTACAAATAAGATGATAAATGAATCAGAGAGAAAAAAATTACTTTTTGAAATGACAGTATAACAAACCATGATTGAAAAAACAGTATTGCAAGCATTACCCATTGACTTGATACCCTCAGGCAAAATCACGTGTAATGGTACTGATGCAAAATAATGCAATGGAATTTATTCTAATAATTCTGGGCATGAATAATTTTTGAATGTAATAGAAGCCATAATCATAAATTCTTATTTCATTTTACCACTGGACATGTCCTGTGCTTTTAATCAGAAATACCAGACTGGAATATTTCTCTTAAACTCATCTCTAGCTCTTGTTAGAGGTTTACTGATATAAAATTCTGGACAGTAACAAGTAAATTAATCAAGCAAAATAGAATAATCAGGCCAGTATTAGAACATTCTAGGCACTTACCCAACTATATCATAACATAATGTAACAAAATATCTTCAGGTTTTCTACATGAAATCTACTTACTTCAAGTAGTTTTGATGGAGAAAGAAAAAGACCAGTGCTGAAGCACTGACAATTTGAAAAATAAAATATTAAAAAACATGATCTGTTGACTTAACAGGACTTGCTAAAATTTAGTTTGTAAACAAGACTATGTTGTACATAAAATGGAACTATTGTCCATTTAAAATGACAGAACTGTGGTTACTTTGTTGCAAAACACTACATTGTTATGCATTCAATCTCCCATTACAATTTTAAAAATTAAAAACATTCCAGAGTAAATAAACAATACATTTCCATCCAGGCTAAAATGTTTTCTGTTTGGGGCATACAAAGCAAAATGGAACTTGAAACTTCCTATCTGACAGCACAGGCAAAAATTTTAACATGCCAAGTATCATTCTGTTGTAAACAAAAACAGCTCCAAAACTTATTGTTCCCTGCAGCCCTCTGACAATCTCTGTAGTATCACAAAGTCCTTAAAAATATTCTCAGGGATTATTTCCTTTTTCACGTTAACTATTCTCACATTTCACTCGAAAGCAATGCTATTTACAGCAGCTTTGTCAAACTGCTGGTTTTTTGTATTTGCCTTATAAAACTTTGTAAGAGTGAATGAAATGAGAAAAATGCAGAATCCTGAATTTCATGAAACTCAGTTGTGAGTAATTCATACGGGATTACTAAATAAAAAACATTTCAGAAGAACTTTATTGGGATTGCAAAATCAAAGACCTGCAATCTAAGAAATCCCAGAATGTGGTGGATTGAATTTTGACCTTAATTCAATTTTCCTATTTTTATGCATAGAGACTTCATTTCTTCAAAGAAATGCTGCTTACTTCAAATCCTATAAAATACTTAGACTTTGTTCACTAGGCAGGAAATGTACTGTGCTACAGGGCTAACAAATATTTGCTGACAGCAACAACACAATCTTGAGTTGCAGGCCAGTGTGGCATCAATCAGTCTTAGGAAATTGAGCTTTTATAATCTGTATCTGTTCTAGCTCCCTGTTTATGCTACTCCTCTATGCTGAGTTGTTGATGTCTGCCCTCAGATTTCTAACATGACTCTAGGCTTCTCTCACACCACATCCAGAGTTAAGAGAAATATGCATGGTTTCCTCAGTTATTTGAGGCAACTGTACGTTTACCTACTTCTTGTTGACATCTTAGAGCATTAGCCTGATGAATTTATTTTTCAGTCCATCAAACTTCCACTTACATTTCGTCCCTGTCCTTCTATTTTTATAGTCCTTTTCAGTTGTCTCTTCAACCAATCTAGATTCCTTTTCACAATGAAGCTGCAAATCAAATCTACCCTTCCCATTCCCCATTGCTTTTTCCAGCCACTCCACACTTACCAAATTTGTACATCCACCATCCCCTTCTGACTCCCACTTCCTATGCCATTTTCTTCTCTGGACCTCAGCTGCTTCCTTTTCCAGCTTCCTCTCTACCTAGCTTCTTCTCAAATTAATTTCTTTTTCCTTTTGACAGAAAATATGAGACTCAGTAACCTACCCCACATTCAATAACTTACCCCAGCATACTGATTGAATAATTGAATTAAAACAATTGAAAATTCTTGATTCTGTTCTGCCCTAGAAATTAAAATGAGTAAAAAGGTATAGTCAAAATATTCAGGATTTGCACCTACTCATGCATTTTGAGATGTCTTTTCATTAGCAATACAGGTTTCATTGAACTACTCAAAAACCATATGAGGCAAAGGAAATGACAATTAGGTACTTTTATCTTTGTGTTAGATATACAGCTTGCTATTGCAAAAAGATTATGTTTTGCTAAATATATCTATAAATTACATGTAAACTTTGTAAAAATGACCAATCATGTGCTGTATATGAAACATTTAAAATGCTAAGGGAACACTGAGGAGAAGCGTGCTTTGTAAGAAAATGCATAATCATTTTTTAACTTAACAAGAGGTAAGAAAAGTAGATTATTTTAATTCCTAGTTTTTAAAAATAGACCAGGTGCAAAAAGAAAAAATCACCCAAATCACATATGCAATTTCTACTTTCCTGAGAGAGAGTGAGAAGAACTGGAACATAAATAAAAGTATGTGCATCTGTTTACAATGACTCAGTGTTTAATTGTAGTAATCATAGAATCACAGAATCAGTTAGGTTGGAAAAGACCTCTGAGGCCATCGAGTCCAATCTATGACCCAACACCACCTTGTCAACCAGACCATGGCACTGAGTGCCATGTCCAGTCTTCCCTTAAAACTCCTTCAGGGACAGTGACTTCATCACGTCCCTGTGCAGCTCATTCCAATGCTCAATGACCCTTTCTGTGGAGAAATTCTCCCTGATGTCCAGCCTAAACCTCCTCTGACACAGCTTGAGGCTGTGTCCTCTTGTCCCATCACTGCTCTCTGGGAGAAGAGGCCAAGCCTCACCTGGCTACAACTTCCTTTCAGGTAGTTGTAAAGAGCACACTGGAAATCAATATTATAAACTTTGGATCTTTATGTTTACTGTAGCTTTAATCCAGTCATTGTTGCAGATGTCTAAAGCAAACTCTGCAGCTGCAGCATGTTTAATTCATCAAGATGTTCTCAAGGCTGATTATATCATCATTATAACTTTGTAATTTTAGAGCAGCATCTGCCAAAATAAGACTATAACTTCCAGTTTTTACAGAACCATAAAAAAATGTCTCTTTAACTGTTCAAGTAAACTTCTGCAAGCATCTTTTTCAGCTAAAGGTAGTGTGGAGTAAATGTTCTCAGATGATACCAAAAAACTGACTTCGAGGCTCTAGCTACTGAATACACAGTTAAACACTGTGAATATTACAGAACTTTATGTAATAAAATGAGGTTATACAATCATAGAGAGCTCTTTCTGATGATACAGGTTTTTGTGTGTTGGGCAGTGAAAGAAAAGAATACCTGCTTGAAAAACAAAGCTGGCTTTTCCTTAGGGGACATATTTAGGGTGTTCTGGCAAGTGCAAGGTAACCACCCAGCCACCTGCAATCAAGTCTGGCTTCCTCAGAGCAGTTTCTGTCCTCTGAGCCAAGCCACCACAGGAACATACCAACAGGACTTTTTGCACCAGCACAGTCACTGTCAGGTAAGCCATGTTTCAAAATACAAGGCACAACACAGATGCAGACTCAGACAGAATAAAATTTTGAATATCATGAGGGAGGCTAGAAGCTCAAGGACACTGCCAGGCATGGCTGGATGGGCTGCCTGCTGCAAACACTGAGGTTGTCTGTGAAGCAGCTACTCGGGCAAAAGATGGGCACTAGCAGAGCTCAGACACTCTGAAGCCAGCTCCAGAGAATTACCACCATAAAATAGTCATTTCCTGCAGCTGTAATCACACCTTGGTTTGCCTTTACAGATACATGCAAAGGCAGACAGGACAAGCCCTGCCTGAAGAGTCAGTCAGGTTTTCTGTAGATAGGAATTCATTCTGCAGGCAAGTGGTAAAAGACTGCAATACCAATGGTGACAATTGAATGCATGTGCCCTTCACAGGATAAAAGAAATCCCAAGATAAATTTCCCCTTTCATGCTTTTTATGGTTTCCCAAGAAAAAGTAAACTTTTGGTAAAAAACCTGGGATCACAGAATCTTCCTGTATTTAGTGTAACCACATAGCACCTAATGGCTTGCAAAGCTGGGTCCCATTATGAAGTTTTCAGAGCATCTTGTGAGTTTGTTATTCAGAACAGTTATATAAACCACCTCTCTTGTTATTCAACAACTAAATAACATTTCATGCCATTCAAATCCATACAAGGTTTTTTAAATGCAAAATTGTCATCAATCATCAATCAGTCATCTGTATAGTGTCATATTTTTTTCCAATATTCCTCTAATAGAAAGCATTAAGGGACCTATTTCCCATCTTAAATTTACATAGGACATAAAATTAATAACTGCTTTCTGCCTCAATGACTCTTCAAAATAACACTGAGCTCATGATCCTTATCTTACAAAAAAATCAATTTACAATGTCAGTGCAAGAACATTCATATGCTAATAATTCAATTAATCTATTATATCCTAAAAACTCCATCTATTCTTTCACAAAAACAAAAGCAATCCTAATTATTTACAGCACTTCATTTTGCTGCCATGAACTGCATAAAGTAATAATTGGACCTGAAAGGGATTTTCTGGAATATTGTGAAAATATAAGGGTTTGTACAAGTTATAAATGAGAATTTAAAAGACAAATTCAATACTCAAATTTCACATGTGATTTGAGAATCTCCACTAGATCTCTGTCTGTTTCACCCAGGTAAAAAGCTGTCAGGATGTTGTCAAAACTTGTCAACAACTGCCCTAGCACACACACCCCACTAGTCCAGAGAAAATGCACACTGTACCCAAAATTTTTATTGCGGGTTAAGGGATAATTGCCTCCTAATCCAATGCAATGGAGTGTCAAAACAGCCATTGATGCCATGGTTTACTGACTAAGGACCTCAATTTTTCTAAGGTAGAGCCCACTGTTCAGCTGATCTGACCTATGCTTCACACAGAAAAATGAATTCATTTTTTTCTTGCAAAACCATTTCTATTTTTCTTAGAGAGCATATTCTTCATTCATGAATTGGGAAAGTTTTACAATGACAGTTTGATTCATCCTTTCATGCAAGTGTCATGCCATTTGTAGCAGCAATGACACCATGGGACACAGGGAATGTACAACTTCTCTTTTCTTCCTCACGACTGATCAATGAACTCCATTCTGTAAGAGTGGGGATCATAGTAAGGTTTGACCTCCAGCTGGTGTAAATCACAGGAACCACATACCTCAGGTTGTATCTACAAGTACTGATTTCCATACCTTTAATACACCGTTCTACAGACACATAAATTTGGACATACACTCATCTTTTTATGTAAAAGAGGCTGACAGTTAATTGGTAGCAAATTTTCAATTTTTTACCACAATTTTCCTGTGAAAGGAAGATCTACAAAATGCTCTTCTTATTATAGAACTGAGAAAATAATTCGTTCGATAATTGCACACTATTTTCCAAAACCAACAAATATATGAAAAAGATTCACACTAGAAAGAAAAAAAAAATAAATCAAGGCTGAGGAATAATTTCACAGTGTAACTTTGTAACGAGTCCCTGGAGAAAATTTCTCTTCCTTTTGTTCCCATCTGCAAAGCTATGTAATTGATTTCTAACTGCTGTGTTAATGCTCCCTATTCCTGGC
>VZTR01000740.1:158642-180039 GCA_013400775.1 Chaetops frenatus
TTGCATAAACCACAAAAAATTTCAAGACTGCAAAATTAAGTGATCTCTTCAGAAATGCTTAAATGTGGACCATTACTAGAAGAAACTTTCACAGTTCAGAATATTTACCTAGAACCTGAGAATTGGCTGTCAGTGTGCATCTGCCTGCAATTACCACTTCCCAGAGCTGTAGGCCAAGTGCCTGCTCAGAGACGTTTTTGGAATAAATACGAATAAAATCAAGAGATAGCAAATGGCTTTTCCAGACCAATGACTGCAGTGGATAGTAGGAAGGAAAAAGATTGTCTTTTTCCTGCACTCGCTGTTCATGTTAAGTCTCAAATTTCATTTCATTTGTAATAAATACAGAGTTTATATAGTTTAAGAAAAATAATTTTAGATTTTCCTTTGATTTTTAGGTGTGCTTTATACTGGAAGATAAAGGCCAGTAAAAACCTGTACAGCAGGTCCTGTATATCCTAAATGCCACATGTGTAATATCTGCAGGTGAGCCTATCCCAAGCCCACTAACACACATGACAGCAAATCCAGTGAAGTCAGCTCTTTATTATATCTTTGGAATAGAAACCAGCATCTATCACCCTGCATTGAAAGAATACAGACTCATTTAAACAACAATGAGATTTCACTTGAGCTACCATCACTTAGATCACTAAAATAGAACAATTTCTTAAATTTAAATACACCTTTCACAATGAATATCAATTATTTACATATTACATTTCATTGTTTGGTCAATTCTAGAAAACTAGATCCTCTGACATTGTGTGTTGTTTATATAATAAACATTATAGTCTCATTAAAACAAAATGAATGTTGTATTCTAAATCTTCAAGAAAACATTGTCTTTACTTACCCCAGGATTTGCATAACATTCCTCATATAAAAACAAACATATGAGATCTTGTTTTGACAGTATTTCTTTAGAAGAAATAGGTACCTTAGCTGAACAAAACTACTTCATTTCCCTTTTAATATATTAAAGTGTATAAAAATAGGTCTTGCTACAGAGAATTTGCTTTATTCTATATCAGCAGTATAACTTCACTCCTTGGTCTCCCTAAGAATCAGTCACCTGTGGTCTGTCTCACTCTAAGAATCCTTCCCTTTGCTGCATATTTATTTACCAGCTTACCCTGATTAGTTAGGGCTGTGAAATTCCATTTTCATAACATTTCATTAAAGAACTCATGAAAAGGACAGCTATTTAGCAATGTGCCTGATCTGTAAGTTTCAACTATCATTTACATTCAACTAGCCCTTGGGTATAAGGAATCAAAAAGAAGAGAGAGAATGCTCCTTTGGGGGAAAAAAAAAAACAAATAAACAAAAAAAAAAAAAAAGAAAATGCTCTTTAGGGGAAAAAAAAAAACAAATAAACAAAAAAAAAAAAAAACCACAAAAAAAACAAACAAACAAAAAAAAACCCACACAAAAAACACCACACACACAATCTATTAGAAAAATAATGCACAAGCCTTAGCGTCCTAACATCTGTCCCTAAATCTCTGGCAGTAGCTAATTGTTGTATTCATTCAACTGCTTCCTTTTTTGTCACATTTAAGATCTTTATTTACTTGACAGATTATGTTTTATATAATTACACACTTGTTGGTAAAAAACAGGCGCATTATAGTTTCCATTTTGAAGGAGAACTAATGCAGAAAAAGGTTAAACTACCAGTTTGAGGTCACGAGCAACATGGATTCATCCCAGTTTGTAAACAGAAGAAAAGAAACAGCACAGATAGTACTGCAAAGCAAATGGGGAAATACATTTTAAAAGTGAGGTAACAGGAGTCAGATGTTTCCTCTGCTGTGGGGTTTTCTGGATGTTCTCGCAAGTTCTTACACCTTTTATTCTTTATCAGCTTCAAAGATTTTTTCTTACTATGGAGTAGAATATGTTAATTGTTGCTTCAAGTGAGACTTACAGTTCAACTCACAAAATTAAGATTACTTTCACTTTCTTTTTCTCTCTTTAAGATCTGTACACATAAATACTGAAGAAAACAGTGTTTGCCAAGAAATTCCTTACTCCAGTTAATAGTAAAAGCATTAATCAGGGCTAAAAACATATAATTGCTATATTCTTGTTAAAAGAGTCTCTACTGATAAACATAACCAGAAAAACAGTTCCCAAAAGTAGCTGCTCAGCAGCATGTATTAATAATGACATCAATAATGGCAATGCCATCTTCTTGATTAGAGTGCTCAAAAAGTTCTGGTATGTTTTTTCTCCCTCCCAAAAGGCAGCCTCTCACATGCACATCTGGTTTGTGTTCCACACTGAATAATCAGCCACTGTGATAATTGTGCCTACACATAGCAGCACCAACCCTGCTGTAGAGAGGTGTCAGTCCCTTCCCACTGGAGGGAGGGCAGTTCTCAGAAAAGCTGTGTCACCATCACAATTAAAAAATACAATCACAGAGGGGATTTTATTCAGATGCTGTTGATAGTCAATGAGAAAATATAATCAAAGCATTTTTATTATTCTAGTTTGCATTTTTCAGTGTTTTGCTGCCTTTGTGAAGCTCATTAAGCTGTTTAAAATAAACAGTTAAAGATTATTGAATATTCATTATTCTCTGTACAAAAAACCACATTGCCTGCAAATGCTGCAACTAATTACAGATCTGTCTTTTAACATAAAACTACTTTTACATTCCTTATTATAAAACATTTCTTAAAAAAAAAAAAAAAGACAGCAACTGTCTATTAAATAGTATAGCTCATATTGGGTAAGATTCTAGAGGGGAAAAGCATATAAAGCTCTAGTATTATCTGAGAAAAATCTACAATCTAATAGATGTCTGGTGAAGTCTACTTATGGTGATATAAAAAGCAAAGTTATTGACCATTTATTCTAAACTTTCATATGTCTTACATCAAGCACCTCACCTTCACTTTATCAATCAGATGAATATTCAGATTACCTGTTTAAAAAGTACCAGTTTAAAAGGAAACTAAATTTCCAGAGATTTCCAACACATGGGAATTTCATTATCTTCAGAGTACTGTGCACAGTCTGCTCTAATTACATGTGGAACGGAGTTGGGCTCCATTTCAGTTCTTCAGTTATTGAAAATTTTACTTCCATCTCTAAAATTGTGGAATGTTAGTTGGTGAGACTTGGACTATGGAAAAATTTGTGGTTGAAATGAACTTGCAGATTCCAGTGGGTCAGATCCAAAGAACATGAAGATTTTGCTGAGTTGTGTTAAAAATAAGAAAGGTGACAGACGTAGAGAGGGATTCTGAATCTCATTTAATATCTGGTATTTAAGAACTAATAAGATAAAATATCATTAACAACACAAAGTTACCAGTAATCATCTTACACATGTAAAAAGCAGACTAAAATGCTATAAATGCTAGAAAGCACCTGTAAAACCAACAGAAACTGAAAGATATGAGGATGATTCTCAGAAAAAAAGAAAATCAATAAGACCATGCTAGTTTCTGTCTGCTGAACTGCCGATCCAATAACATTCAGCATGATTATCAGAGTACAGTTCATGCAGAGAAGCAAAACAAACCAATGATCCCATGTTCTATTTCAGACTATCCTGCTCATTTCAACAACAATGTCAGAGCAGCTGCATTACTACTTGCAGAACAGTCTATAAAAAACTCAGTTTAGGACTCTGCTAGAACAGACACCACTAATATTACCACACCAAAAAACATATTTTAAATCTAATCTGTTTTGTTATGAAATTCTTACAGCTTCCTGGAGAGGGCACTTGTCTTATTGCCACGCCTACACTCACAACCCCTCTGCTGTGAGACCTTGGAAAGCTGCTTCCCACCTCCCTGCCATTGTTTCTCTTGCCATCTTCCATTTGCTCTCTATTAGGACTGTGAAAACTCCAGGGCCTGAATGCTTTTACAATGTGCTTGTATAGCATTTCTCATAAAAAAGGCCCCTATCTTACTTCAGTCTGCGAACATTACTGCAGCACAAATTAAAAAACTATTAACACACTGTTATACAAGTAAGTTCAATCTGCCAAAGAGCTAAGTAGCAAATTGTGATTTAAAAATCAAAAAATCTTGCATGGTTTGTGTTTGAAAAACTATTAGAACAGCAATTTGAGTAAAATTGCTTTCCCTCTCAATCAGTCTTTTCTACTTTTTTATCTAGTAGGTTGCAAATCCAAAGGACGGGTCCTACTTCTCACCACATCAGCATCACCAGTGTTTGACATCCATTCAATAATGACCAAAGTTTTAGAATGCAGCTTCCATTCAAATAATTTTCTTGTCTCTTTCTTCAGTGTAAATCTCAGTTTTGCATTTTGGTAGGAAGAGATATCTGGCATGTAAATGGCCTTTGCATAGGCTGAGAGAAAAAATAAATACTTCCAGGTGTTTATTTCCAGGAGAATTAAGCAATTTAAGCCAACCTGAAATGTTGACTAGAGTGACTTCCACCTAAATGAAATTACCCACTTTTGTTCAGTCTGATTTTTGTGGTTTTGCATCTGTAACCCTAACCCAAAGCCCAACATTTTCACAGATCCAAAGATTTTATCATACTATCTTACATCAGCTAGAAAAACAAAGGAGCTGAGAGAATTACAAGAGCATAATGTGCATGGTCTCAAGGTCCTTGCATAAACACTATTACTAGAAATAAATATGTTAGTTCCAGTTGCTCCTCATATTAACCAACAATAATGAGTTCATTTCTTGAAACAGAGTGTAATTGACAAGAAGTCTCCATATTATTCCACATAATGTAAAAGAAAATAATACAAACGTGAAAAAAGATCCACTGGCACAGCAGAGAAAAGGAAGTTAGACTGTTAATCGTATAACAATGGCCTACATAAGAGACACACCATGTAATAAGAAAACTAAAATGCAAAATGTATATTACATATATTAATATGGTCAAAGAAAGCAACACAGACTTGATGTACTGTACAAATTTAAATTGCTGAAAAGTAAAGACATATTTATACTCTGTATTTTAGGAAGCATCTTCCCATTTATCTTAAAAATCTGAATACATGTTTACTCCTTAGACCAAACCATCAATTAATTTTGAATAGGTATACACTTTGCACACACACATCACAATTCTGAGGTGCAGTCTGGAGAATTTTTACTGAAGTAACCTATGTCAGTGGGACACTACATTTTATTAAGGGTATCCATTCAGTTAGTGGTTTTCTACTATACAGCTCCCAAGTTCATTATAAAACTAAAATTGAGGATCTTCTGAGGTATGTTTTAAGATGGAATAGTAATAATAGTAACTGCTCAAACCACTGGCATAACTGATACTTTTTTCTGTAGATATAAAAGGAGAAAAAAAAAGAAAAGAAATATTTCTTTCTCTAACAGAGTGGAGAGGAAGCCAGGCAACTTTCCCATGCTAAACATCCACATTTTCATTACCATGAGTAAGAGCCAAAATGAAGTAACATTAAGTAGCATTAGCAAAAAGCCTCAGAATCACAGAACCATTTGCCTCTGAATTAATTAGCTTATTCTGTAAGAATTAAATTGTATTTTCCTCACAGAAGAATGTCTTTCTGCATTTTATTGCAGTCTGATATTAGTATTCAAATCCCACAACCCCTCTTGGGCACAGCAGAACTCCTTTTATTTTAGCCCAAGAAAACAAAATGCAGCCTCCAAGCAAATATTTTCAGTGGGAGAAGGAAGATATCTCCAAAGAAGCCAGAGAACAATATTATAATATTATATTCCATAATAACATAAATATTTAAGACAAACATAAAGGAAACTTGCTAAGGTACAGACTCCACTCAAAGGATCTGCTCTTCTGTTTTGCAGCTTTACCCATCTGAGCAGCCAGAGCTCACCTGTGAGTCAGGGTGATGTGTTCAGGAGCATTCCTGGAACACCCAGGTGAGCAAAGCCTGTGGCTGGGGCTCTCTGCCCCGAGGCCACGGGACACCACGGGACACCACTGTGCACTGTGACCCAAAAACTGCAAGGACACCCAGCCTGCAGCAATTGCACTACTACCCCGTGAACTGAAACATGGTGCCACTGTCTCCTCCTTGGCATCCGACATTCCTAAGAGTATTCCTGACACAACAAGCCTTACTACACAACAGCTCAGAAATTATTTGGCTGGGATTTGCCCCATACTGAATGCAATAATGAAACCTTGACATCTGCGATTTTTGGCAACCCTTCTGTAGCTTCTTCCCTGTGTAAAACTGATTTGTTACAACTTTCTGCAAGTTATCTTCTGGCTATCACAACAGACAGGAAACATGAGACATTTGAACACAGAAATTTCACCTAGTATATTAAACCACTAATTTTTTCTCATAAGTTCTCACTAAATATCTCTACTATTTTTTTAATAAGTATTCTTCCACGATGAAATATATATAGAACAGGACTCAAGATTTAAAAGGATTGCTAATTATCAATTTCTTCAGAAATCAAGTCCCCAAAAGTGCCTCTCCCAAGAAACCAGGACCTACAAACCATTCTGTACCCACATTGCTGCCTAATAGTGACTGTTCCCATGTAATTACTACACTTTCTCAAACACAACTACTACTTACATGAAAGAGGAATTCGACACAGTATATCAGGGCAAAGTGCAGTAAAAAGAAGAATCCAAGAGTTCATCTAAGTATATGTTAACAAATAATAGTTTTGTACCGCTGTTATGAACATGACCAGAAAACAAGCTAACCAAATAAAACAGAAAAACTGTAAGAAAAAGGAACAAGCCTGACTCACAAAATAAGGTTGTTATAACAAAATGCCACCATCACACATAACTCAAGATGGTTTGGGCCCAATTTTCAGGTTGTGTGGTATTGACCCAGGGAAAACCTGTGATTTAATGGTTGGCTGCCCACAGCATGCACAAGTGAATTATACCAATGCTTCAGTGCATTTGCTAAGTGCTTGCACTGAAAAATCCGTTGGAACACTTTTATCTGAGAACGTGAATTACAGGATTAATACAAGGCCAACAAAACAACAGTAAACCTAGAAATCAGGCTCCTGTGACATTAGGCAGACTAACTGGCAGTTCTCCAGGGCATGGGCCAGTTCTGGCAGTCCATAAACACCCAACCCTTCAGCTGTCCTTGCCAGCTTCGGCTGTGAGGAACGAGAGCAAGTAAGGAGTTCCATTGCAACTGTCAAGATGCTGATTCTACACAGACTTTCATAATGGAAACTTGCCCAGTTCCACCTCCAGAAACCAAACACAGCACGAACTCAGAGAAGTTACTCTCAAAATATGTTGAAGATGAAACACTGACACCTTTGCCACTACAAAAGCCATTGTCTACCCAGACTCAGAAATGTTTGATATATAGGGTAACAGAAGGGAATCTCAATACTCCCATCATCAAACTGCCCCACTTCTAACGTGTTCAGCTAAACTCACTTAACAAATAAAAGCTGTACTGTGACTGCTGCACTGATAAACCTGGAAGTAATTTAGGGACCTCCTCTGTGAAACACAGGTATAACAGAAACCACTCATTGACTGTGGTCTAAACACAAATGATAATTAAAAACAACAACTTCGTGCCTTCTGGGAGCAACCATTTTACTTTGCCATTATCCATCACATTCCATTTAATTTTTTACATTTAGAAAGTCTGACAAAATGTTGTCATACAGAGAATTCATCAAAGAGCCAGGTCCCACAGTCTGGTGTTTTCAGGAAATGTAGAACTAAGACACTTCCTATTCCCCAAGAAGTTTGGTATTCTACATAATGTTTTGGTCATGCTATGTTTGGTCTGACATTTTCCCCTACAGCAGCATGTATTTGATATTTATAAACAGTGAAAAGACCTGCTGCTTTCAAGAGGTTAAATGATTACAGTCACAGCCTTGTTTTTCTAGTAGGAGGTGGGGAAATACAGCCATTTCAAAAGAAGCAGTTTGGGAAATGTTGGAAACATTGGGGTTGGAAGGGACCTCAGGAGGTCTCTAGCCCAGCCTCAGGCTCAAAACAGGATCAAAACTCAATTCCCATCGCATTACTCAAAAAGGGACTTTTTGTAAATAAGCAAACAGTTTAACCTACTTGACTACCATAAATAGTATCCTATAATTGATGTAATTGATAATTATTTCAAAGCATAACTAAAAGCCAAATTTTAGGTTGCTTAATTTTTAACTGTGCATTCCCAGATCTAGACATTTTTGGGTTGCTTGTAGGTTTATCTTTAGTTCTGTATTCCTAGAGGTTTTAGTATTTACCTTGTAAAGGATTTATATTCACAAATAACTGGTATCTGTTGCTATTCTTTTTCTATGGATCTTACAAATAATATTTTCTTGAAAGACTTGTATGTATTTACAGGAACACACAAAGTAGAATCATAAAAACTGTAAATAGTAGCAAAATAAATAATAAAGCTTTAGAAAAATTAGGAGGTGTTTGATGTTATAGTTGAAACATATGCATGTAACTATGCCAGATATATTTAAACTGCACTACATTAGAGTGTCTGAGAAATGTTTCTTTTTGAATAGTGGTCACTGAGTATTTAGAGTCAGCCAGAAGGAACCATTAAGCACAATAACTCCAGAGGAATTTAGACCAGAGGACTCAGACCCTTCATACCCTCTGAAATGTGCAATTTTATGAGCATTAATTAGGATATATGACAGTCTCCAAGATTTCTATTTAACTAGACAATTCAAAGGAAGTTTTGTGATGTTAAATTAATTAACAGGCAGTCTGTTTTCATAACTGCTCAATTGTGAAAATCTGAAGTTTAGAACCATCCTTGGAAGAACTCAACACTTGGGCAAACCAAAAGGCAGCATAGCAATTGTAAAGAACCTTGGACTCACCTAAACCAAACTTTTGTTTATCATACTTCCAGCTTGTCAAATAAGACTGATGAAAGGCTAAAAGACATTTTTGGAATGTTATTCTATCATTTGTTTTAAAAATTCATGTGTTTACAAGCTATTAATGTATTTAAAGATCCACTGTGTTAAGCTCTCAGCAATACTTAGAGGATGCAATTGAGCTTGCATTCAATTTTAATTTAAGTATGGCAAATTTATAACTTTTTAAATTGTTATTGTGCTGCCTGTTTACTCATGAATTTGCCGAGGGTGCCATAAAAAATACTGAGACAAGTACTATATTAATTTTTAAATTATACTAGTTTTTATTTTATGGCTAAATATTACCGTGAATTTCTTGTTGTAGTTATTTAAAGTTGTCTTCCTCTGGCATGAGTACTGAGATACTTTTGTTGCAATAAATGCTGGCATTTCGAGTTCAGGTGTATTCAGAGGAGGAGGTTGACATTGTTCCTAACAAGAAAAAAAAAAAGGAAGGGTTGGTGACACACATGGCAAATATCTTAAAAATACAGAAAAAAAAAACCCAAAAAAAGGTTTCATGAGCCCAAAATACAAACCTTTGAAGAGCAGGCAAGAAAATAATAATAATGCTTATGTTATCCTCCTATGAAAAAGATTTGATTTCACATTGGCTTCACTGACAGTACCAGTTTATCTGGTGATTACTGGGATTTTTGATTTGCTGCACTAAGTTCTTGCAGGGAGTTTTCAGTGGCACTGCCATTTAAAAAAGAAAAAGTCTTTCTAAATTATGTGTCTCTACTACTCTCACTATTGCAATAAGTTTGAAAATTTACTTTAAGAGCAGATAAGTTCTAAAACACAGAGTTTTCACTGAAAACACTAGATTATTCAAAACAAGTTTAGGGATATCAGACCAAAGAGAAATGTTCAAATACCTGACTTTTTCAGTCTGTAGCTAAATCCAGAAGCAGGGGAAAAATTTTTGTATGAATTAGAAATAGATTTTTCTCCCCTCTTGCAGGTAAAATGACAGAAAACTTTTTCTTTTTGATTTAATTCATTAAGCTAAATGTTCAATTTTGGAGTCATTTTAGAGTGAAGGAAACACAAACAGCTACAGAAGAGTAATCTCCATCCTTTTTTCACCCAACAGCCAGTTGGTGATGTGGTTTCTCCCTTAGCCAATTCCCACAGATGCAGATCCAATCCAGACATCACTTTTACATGTGCACTGAAGCAAGGAAAAGGAGCCCCATGCCAGAACTTGAATGGGCACTCCCTAATGTCCAGGCTGCCTCCATGCTCATTCCCTTTTCACCTAATTTTGCTCCATAAATAGATCAAGAAGCATCCCTGAAACCAGGTGACACTGCAACCATCCCTGAAAGATGGGAATTCTCTTGAAAGGCAGGATTCAGAGTCATATCCCCATGGTAAGAGAGAGTCTTGAGCAAAAGCCCTCAGCAGGTGAGTGTCCTGACCAGGAGTATCCAGAAAGAGGTAATCTCACATTGGTTTTCTGCAGTTTTACATGTTCAGTCCTTCAAATCCTTCACTTTCTTTCATGTGCCAAATCTGAAATACTTCAGAAACATGAAGTACCTTCTGCAGTTCTCAGTATTTTTCGCTCTTGGTCCTTTTGCTTAACAACTTTTGGCAGCTGTGTCAAAAACCTATTGCATTGCACTATCCCAAAGCCACAGGGAAAGAGCTCAACGTTAACAATAAAAAACATCATGAAGAGACAAAAAAGAAATGTTCACACCAATAATGGAATGATGAGCCCTTTTTCTCCTGTATCCAATCACACAGACAAATAGGCTTGCAAACCTATAAGCATTGTGTTTATCTTCATAACCACACCCCCAAAGATAATTTCATGCTATATTGCCTTTGTATTTGATACAGAGTGGTTAAATAGCAGTATTCACATGGACACAAAAGGTATTTGCTTGCACAACTGAGGGAGCAGTGAATTATATGGTGGTTTTCATAGCATAGCCTGAAAGGAAGAAAGCTATTTTATGTGTAAGATCAGTCCTGGGAAAAACCAAAATGGGTTTCAGTAAGGACAACAACACAACTCATCCTCTCTTGCACACATTCATGAACTATATTTTAAAATTGATTTTAAATCATATAAACTACGATTGATTAGTGCTGATACACTGCTTGAAATGACAGTGCCAGCTGCAAAGACTGTGAAGAAACAGAATGTCACTGAATAGAATATACAAGAAGCTGTTCCCTTCACTGGAACACAGACACACAAAGAACAAGAGCCCTACATACAGCATTACCTGGTACTGTGGAGGAGGGCAAAACTAATGCAGAGAATCTATGCATTTAAGAGTGTGATAGACTGGACATAAATATCCTATTCCTGCCTTAGCAGAGATATTTGAACATTTCCCTTAATCAGTAAGAGTTATGCATTTAGTTAACTGGACTTGATTATACATAGCAACAGAAGAAATTTTGGATAGAAATCACCAGCAAAAACATCTGGCAAAGAATGATTACTGCAGTCTGATTTGCAGGGAATATGATACCTGCATGTGAACTATAGAAATGATCTATCAGCAGTAGAACATGAACCATATTAATACTGCTTTTTAGTGAGAAAGCCAGATGGGAAAAAAATGTTTATACAGATTAAGGGACAAACCTAAAGTACTATCAATAGCAATTATAGTGTAAGCCAAGGAATCCTGGAAACTCATTACATCAAAAATAATTTCTAGTACTGGGAACAACTACAGATAAGAGAAAAATGGAAAAATATAAGCACTAAAAATTTCTCTTTTTTTTCCAGATAACTCTGCATTAAAATAGTACACTACACAGGGGCAACCACAGAAAAATATCCACTTGTGTAGGCTACTTAATCACTAGAGCTAGTCAGAGTTTCTACCCCACGTTCAGGCTGCAGTGAATGTCACTTGCTACTCCTTCACAGTGACATATTCCACATGGCATAAGCAGGCAAAACAGCCTGTACCACTAGCATCAGTTTGTAAAGCAGACAGACTTGGTTGCAGAACTAATCTTGTGGGGGACTACTTTCTCCTTGTCAAATTGTTTTTTAACACACCAAGAAGTATAATGACATAGGGAAATAACAGAGAAAAAATGAAACAGCAGTGAATGAAGTGCACAGAGACAACCAGCCAGCAGCTCTGTAAAGCCAAAGCAGCATTGACCAAATAATAAAGTCCTCTGATATCCAGCATTTTATGAAGAGAAGGCAGACAGTTTATAAGCTTCATTTTTATTTCCTGAGGAACTCTGACTGTCAGTATGAAGGATTTCTTCCATTACTTACAACCTCTTTTTCACAATGAAACAGAGTGAAACGCTCCAGAAAATGTTAAATAAGAGCTTCCTGACACATAATAACACAAAGGATCAAAAGATGGTACTTTCTTTCCCTAATGTGGAGAAAAATCCTTTGTTCAAAGAAATAAATCTCTTTTCCTTTCCAGAAAAAAAAAAAAAAANAGAAAAAGGCTGAAGAGATGCAGTCACAGCACAATTCTTCAGGCTGCTGAGTGTTCAGCGACCCATACAGATCACTTCCTCTCTTTATCCTTTTGAAAGCCTTCCCTCTGCCTCTTTCTCTTCCATAACCCAGAAACATCAGTGCTTTCTAGCTGGTGGGGATGCCCTTGTGCACACATTAATGTCCATGTCCTGCTATTGCCAAGGACACCCAGCTGCTTGTGTTGGGAAAGGTGTCTCAGGACAAGGGCTGACCTTTGACACAGAAATATTTTGCTTCCCTTTCAAAGCAGATATTTGGCTACCATCGTTCCAAAGTCTATGAAATTAAATGATGGCTACTAACCCTAAAAGTCAACTGTGACTGAATGAAGCAATAATAATTCTGACCATCTTAAATCTGGTCAACCAACCTTATATTCTCTATAAATCACTAACATCAGAGCATCTCTTGGATCATTCACTACCGCAGAAAGATGGACTTTAATGACAATTGCAATTAGGATGTTAGCTAATGATCTGTAACTCTGACTTTATGCCCCTTGTTTTGCATGGAGAAGGGCATTTCTTTTTACTAATGCAGTAAAACAAATGTCCAGAATGAAGAACAACCTTCCATACAGGCTACCGCAGGATCTGAAAGATGAAGTCTTTCTGCTATTGATATTAATGGGAATTTGACCACAAAACTACCTGGGGACAAGATTTCACCCAAAACATTCCCCCATTGCAATCCATTCCTTTTGCTTCATAACCTTCATGTAGTGTGAGTTCAAGGTTTGTTAATTCACTTTCATTTCACATTTTACAAGTCTGACATAATGAACCAAATTTGTCTTCAGTGAAATTCCAATTAAATTACATTATGTATGAGTTCGGTCTAGCACTTAAAAAGAAAATTAACCTTTACTTCAATCTTTCCTCATTTCTCAAGGCAGAAAAAAGAATTAGCATGGTGACAACTGCAACAATAAAATTAGTTTTAAATTTGCTACACTTCTAGAATTCTTGTTTTCTCCTTGTTTGATTTACAAAATGTTTATTACTTTAGAGCAACTATATAATTAAGATTAGTCTTAACTATAAGCTTTAAAAATAACAGTATAGCTGTCACTGGCTTCCTTATTGTACTCTACATTTATTAGCGTGGAATCTTTATGTTTCAATAAAAACAGAAGTTTTAGTGGCAGAGCCAGTCTCAAAGTATAATAAGGATCTCCTGACAGTGCTGCTACCTTTTGCAGAAGTTTATGCTCTACCGATATTCCAAAAGGAGTTTTATATAAAACTAAGGCACTTGCCTTCCCATTGACTTTAAAAAAAATTGGAGGAATTTTGGAGAAAGACCAAGGCATTTCTTGCTTTGAAAGAAAACAAATTATGAAAACATTTTTCTGAGCTATCTGAATCTATAGATCCCCCCACACTGCTGAAATCATGAATGTACATAAAGGGTAATTTTGTTTACTTTTAATGCTGATGTGAAACTGTCAGGAAGGTTCATGGGATTATGTTCACGGTTTTGATGCATTACTTGTTTAGAGAACTTCTTTGCATTGCGTGTACTTATATGTTTATGGCCTGTAAGATAAAATAAAGGAGTAGTTACCAGGCTTCCTTTAGTTTGGTGTTCTTTTTTTTTTGTTGTTGTTTTTTGTTTTTTTTTTGTTGTTGTTGTTTTTTTTTTTTTTTTTTTGTTTTTTTTTTTTTTTTTTTTTTTTTTGTTTTTTTTTTTTTTTGTTGTTGTTGTTGTTGTTGTTGTTGTTGTTGTTGTTTTTTGGGGGGTTTTTTTATTAATTTCTTTGGTCTATTCTCCCTCCAGCAGACTCACTGAAAATGTTATAAATTTATTGCAATAAATATATCCTTGGAAGGATTTCAGATATAAACACACATTCTATCATGGAATGATGCTAAGTCTGAGAGCGACAGCTCCATCTGGTGTATTCACTCCCCTCTCCCCAAACTGTTATTAAACAGTAATTCTTATGTAAAAACCAAAAAATATTTTCTGGCAAAGAAAATGCAATAAGACTGGAAAAAAATAATCAGGAGCTACAGTTTTTCTTGGGAAAGGATAGTATTTATGACTCATCCCTCATAATCTAAATATCAAGATGAAGGAGCAGCAAACAGTACAATGTTGCTGTTAAATATTCAGGCATTCTGTGCTGCACTTCCTGCTGTGGTCCCAGTGTGGTCACAGTTCACACAGAGCCTAATCCAGACCCTTGGGAATCAGCAGGAATCCCTCACTTTACTTCAGAAAGCTTTAGATCAGACTCGTAGTTCTCCTGACACATGAATTAATCTCTTTGCCAGTGCACGTTAAACCCATCGTGGCAAGGCTCAGGCAGGTGCAGAATGAGGGAATGGGTTCCTCCAGCTGCAGTGCAGGGCCTATTTCACAGCTCAGTGGCACAAGCTGGGCACAGCATGCCTGGCATACCCACCAAACCCCCATCACTCATAGTCTCTGTGAGGTATTGAGTACCACTGCTTCTCACTATGCTCCAATCTGAGAAATTAGCAGATAGTTTGTCAGATATAGATCAGAGGAAGATATCATCATCCATTGCTTCAAGGTCAAACACCATTCATCAAATAATCAGCCTGCCATTTACAATATCCTGTGACTTACAGCTTCCATTGACAGATAATAGAATATAATAAAACAGTTTTTTCTCTTAGCATAATTTTACTTAATGGTGCCAAGTCTGCAAACACATGTCCACAGACTACAGCAGTCTTCTTTTCACATGTCCTTCAAGGGCCCAGCTGTTAGCTGATTATCCTGCAACAGCAAAGGTTGTAATATTTTTGCATTGTTTTGAGGAGGCCAAGTGTTCCATCAACAGCCCATTGAAATGCACTCCTCTCACTGGGATATTTGCCTTGATATTGACGTATTTGAGCAAACACAAGTATCAGTAATAACTGCCCCATTGATGGATATTGCAGAGGAACTGGGGCTGTTCAGCCTCTTAAGGCTCCAAGCAGACCTAGCAGCAGCCTTCCAGTAATTAAAGGGGCTAGAAGAGAGCTGGAGAGAGACTTGTCACAAGTGCACAGTGATAGGACAAGACATAACAGCTTTACAATGGCAGAAAGGAAACTTGAATTAGATATACAGAAGAAATTCTTTTCTGTGAGGGTATTGAGGCACTGGAACAGGTTGCCCAGAGAAGCTGTGGCTGCCCCAGCACTGGAGGTGTTCAAGAACAGACTGTATGGAGCTTTGAGCAAGCTGATCTAGTGGAAGGTATCCCTGTCCATGGCATGGAAGGTGTTTTTAATGTATTAAAACTGTGTGAATTACTTATATAAATTTCAGAGAAAAAAAAAATTAAAATTCAAAAATAACAACACAACACAATTATATATGTTTTAGGTTAAAGAATAAATAAAAATCACAGCCATTAGTTTTGGGTATCACTGTATTCTCACTGCAGGATGTGTCTTACCATGAGATGGTACTTCATTTCTGAATCGACTGGTCTTCCCGCCTCCATGCAGGCTGTAAACCAGGAGATATCCAGTAGTTCAAACCTGGAGCTGTCACCCACATCCTGTCCTTTCAACCAGTCCAGCACCTCCAGGTAAGAGTTGTTCTCAGCCACAATATGAGTGACAGAGTCACTGTCAAGAAATACACAAAAAGTCTTCCTTTTTTTTTGTTTTCACAGAATCCAGCTGCACACAGATACAGAGATATTTTTGTGTTTACTTACCATCCACTTCCTGAAAATTGTAGTGCATATTGTACGTTAGGATGTGGGAAGCACTGAAGTTTTCATAGCATCATATATCTATTCCAGTCCCTGACTCTATCTTGAGGAAGGACTCTAGTCTGACAGCTCCTGTAAGTGCAGCATTTTCTTTCTTTAAGGACCATTTACCTTCCATAGACACTAACCTAATACACATTCTTTGTAATTCTGAAAATATTTAGCTGATGAAAGCAGTACCATAATTAAAGGCTGCTTGACAACACCTGACAGCCTCTTCCCAATATTCCTCATTAATCAGTGAAAGCTTTGCAACATTAAAAAGTCAGTTAACAATAATTATTTAAAACATAACAGCTAGTAATATCTTTCTGGATACTTCAGTTATCTGTACTCATATGAAGTTGTTCATTACATATGGCATTGCCAAATCTTAATTAACTATATCTTATTAATTACATGCTCCATCTAAACACCACTTCCTTGCTGCTAAGCCAGTCTAATAAACCTGATGGTTTAGTGGATACAAACTTTACAGCTCGAATTGTTGATCATATATTACATGGTGCACATTGCCTAAAAACACAATAGCACAAATATTGTTGCAGTAAATTTGGGTAGTTGTACTAGAACAACATTGGAAAGGATCACGTGATTAGAAGGTGATCCTTCTAAACATTAAAGACACACTTCTGTACCCGTCACAGGAAAATAATGGACAGGAACGAAGTTACATTTCAAGAAAAGATTACATGCATACTTAGGATGATCTGTGAGTTTCTGTCTGACCTACTGATGTTTCTCTGCAAGTTTAGAAAAATACAGACTTGGTAGGAACTTTTGAATTTTGGGTGTTCCCACTCCCCACACATCCCACGAAAGTGCTGTCACCCACACAAAAAACACAAGAGAAAGGAGAAAATTCTTCATTTCCATGAACATGTAGGACCTCAGTATCTCCAAAATATATTCCAATATTAATTTGTATCAAGCAACAGATTCCTAAACCCATTGAGGAAGACACAGACAGGCAGCGTCAATATTTGACATTATTTTTACAGAAATAAAGCTGGAATTGGAAAGTAAATTGTCTTGATGGCAGCCGCCTCCATTTGAAAGTCTCTGTGACTTTCTGCTAGCCCATGCTGGTGACAACCTTTTGCACATACAGTAAATCTCCAAAGGATCTGACAGATTGCTCTGCAACCCCACTGTTACAACCCTTGGAGAAGCTGAGCCATCACAGTCTGTCAAAGCAGAGAGGACACCCTTGGTGGAGATTGCTGGTCAGCATGGCCTTCACAACATGATGTGTGCTGTTAAAGGCAGGCTGCACAACCTTTCTAAGCCCATCACCTTCCAGAAAACCAAGAACATCCTTATCTCTGTAATCCTTATTCAAATGAGTAATCATCAATTCCATTAAGTCATAAAATCACAATGACAAATACTGCAATCACTCCATAGAAAACTGCTATTAAATAACTCACCAATGCAATTATCGTATTGCATTTTGGAACTATAAGAAAGGTACTGAAAGGGCTGTGCTTCAGCAAGGTGTGTCATGCTATAGCAGAATTTTTTTCCTCTCCATATAGTGGAACTTTTAGAGCAAAGTCCATCGAAAAAGAATAAATCCCAATTTGTTCTTATCTAAAAGACTACAAACACAGATTAAGTGAATCTTCATGAAATACTGTTGAGTTTATTATTACTTAACCTTGCTAGGTCCTACTTTAATTAAACTGTCACATGTTTATACTTGAGTTTAAAAAAAAACCAACAGTTTGAGACATAGAACTTCTGCTTCCTGTGGTTTATTTCACTTCATATAAAATATTCATTTGTTATGTATTTGTACCAAGCTGCAGAGCTGGGAACTTTGCCATAACTATGCTCACAGCAGTAGTTTATCTGCTGTGTTCCAGTTTCTGCTGGTACCTGTACAGCTGTGCTGTTCTCTTGGCACAGAACATAACAAATTTAGCATTTCCTCTGGCATTTTCAAAAACTAAAATCAACAGTTAAATAGTTTTGTTTTATCCAGTAGCTGCTAAGCTGAAATTAAACATAACACCTGCCTCATACAACTTACAGAAAGTCTGAAATACTGGCAATAAATACCTGTGTGACAAAGCAGCCCAGATAAGGCACTTACACATTCCTCTACAGATTATTAATGTAAGATTCAGAACAGTGCTCTTCATTTCTCTTTTCCCCAAGAATTCAATTACTTTTTTATCAGATACTAATTGCCTACTTCTGTTCAATACCTGCTTGAATCTTGCTTTACAAATTATTTCACTCTCCCTTCTTCCTCAGACTTTCAAAGTTGATGGGATTGGAAAAAAGCCTGTGGAAATGAGCTTTTATAGGAAAGACCCACTTGTATAGTATCTTTGTACAGATCCAGAGAAATGATCAATACTTGGCTTTCCCCCAGGTTTTCAGGGCACCTATGCAATGATGCAGCTTTTGGAAAACTGCATGATGACACAACCTGCACTTACGTAAAGCACAGTTTGGAGAAAGGCTTCCCTCAGAATGAGTTGGTTTACTGAAACCAGACAAATCTGAATCTGGAGTAGCTGTCACTCTCAAATGCCACATTTGTGGTATTTTACTCCTAAGATTTTTCTCCAGTGCTTTTCCAGACTGTACCGAAGCATAAGCCATGACTTTGAGACTCACATCAGGGTAAAAAAAGTTAAATACTAGAATACTAGAAATTATGTAGACTAATGCATCAACCCCCTCAACCCATCACATTTTCCATTCCTGTATATTTATTTTTTTTTCCATTTTAGAAATTGGCCATTAAGTTTAGATTAATCTTAACCTGACTTCAAAGGGAAAACAAACAATGACTGATTCAGATGAGCTAAAGACAAAGTTCATATGCAGACACATGAAAATTGACAAATTTAAGATAAATTAGAATCACGCATTTTAAAAGTGAAAAATTAAAATTTTTGCTGAGGTTTGTGCTTTCCCTGCTCTCTATCTAGACAATGATAGAAATAAACCACACACTAAGAACACCCACTGAACTCCTGAAACATATCTGTAATGGGAAGAGCCAAGTATATCCACCAAAAACACAGGCAAAAACCTCAATCAGAGTCCCTTGTACAACTATATTTATTGAATTAGAATGCTTCAAACAGCATTACTACATGTTATTACAAAACATATAAACATTTTCCTACCTTAGCTCACTTTCTACTCTGAAACCTTTTCTTCTTCCCAGTTCCATCAGAAACATCCTTCTGGTCATTCCCATCTTCCTCTGCATAATAAAAATGACAAAGTTACTGAATTTTATTTCATAACTGCAGGAAAGTTTTGGGGAATGCAGCCCTTTCCGTCTCTTCCTCTGGGAGATTACAGCTGGAGCTTTGAACCCATCCATGATGCAAGGTAGAAGTGCTTCCTCTTGGGTAAAATAGAGATAAAATGCTTTCCACCAGGCAACAGCTGTATTTAATCTCACCACCCATTGAAGTAATTTTCTTGTTTCCCCTCTGAAATCAAAAGCCGGTGCTACACAAGCAGAAACATCACTTGCTCTCTACCAGCTGGGACTTCTTCAACAGAAATACTCCAGACAGGTGCTAAAAAGCTTTCATTCCTTAAAACAGCCATTGCCTAGAAACACTATCCAAATAATATTGATCATAGCAAAGTCATCTCAAAATTTCAACCAGGTCTTCAGCTGATTTCATGGCTCAGTTCCACCAATTTCTGCTTTCAAATCTTTTCCAAATCTCACTTTTCCAAATTACACAGCACCACAACACATTAGTTCACTAAATAAAATTCACACCAAAAAAAACCAAACCAAAACAAACAAACAAACAAACAAAAAAACCAACAACAACAACAACAAAAAACCAACTCATCAGACGTGTTTAAATAGACCTTTGGCATGCATTGGCAATATTGTTCTCTGGTTTTGGCCCTGCAGTGCACTGCTACCTGGGCAGTCACAGAAGTGAAAACATAAATACATTTTTGCTTTTAAGCACCCAGTGACCTCTGAACAGAGGGGATTATGGAGGTCATTGACATCTAGAGGAGGGGGTACTGCTCATTGCAGAACTACACCAAAGATTTTGGCACCCATTTTGTTGGATCCAGTTCTGTATCTCCCTGAATTCCCATCAGAGCAAGGTTAGCACAAAAGAAACAGGTTTATAGCATCTGCATCTACTTCAGCACAAATCTATTTCAGTGGTATATATCCCTATTCCCATGTCAAGCTGGATTTTTATTTTTTAACATAGCAGAGAATTTGGATTTTACCAGTCCTTCACAACACATCAGAAATGTCATATGTTACAATTCTCATTGCTCACATTCAGGAGGGGAAGCAAGGTGGAAAAATCCCTAAGTCAGATCTATCAATTATATTTTCAGTTATTTTATCACAAAATAATATACAAGCTGAGTTTCAGGAAAATGAGTCAAAACCTGTTTCCTGCAATTACAGCCCTGAGTTTAAAATTAAATTGTAAAAGTATTGCTGACATTTTCTAAGCCCCATAGCTCTTACTGCTTCAAATATATCATCACAGATATAAAGAAATAGTTTTCATCTGAATAGAAACTAACCATCAAAAATTAATATAGAGCTTTCAGCTCTGGGGTCTTCCTGAGGCCATGAAAAAAAATATACATAGTGCAGTATATAGATTAGAATACATCCATTTCTTCCCTTGCCTAGGGATAACTCAGAAGCCAAAATATCTATTCCTCTTTTGGATTGATAACATTAAAATTGTCAAAATAAATCATTTCAAGGTTATTTTGAAATTCTATGAGATATTTTCATAGGAACTGGAAAATGGACAAGCTGACTTTAAGAGGCTTAAGCAAAAGAATAGCAGCAAGGAAGAGAAAAAAAAAATAATGGGAATGGATCTGGCACTAAGGCTGAGCAATCTGTTTTGGTTGTTCCATGCCTTTTTTCCAGACTACTAATCAACCATTGAACACTGGTCACTTCTCTGTTTACAGCTTTCCTAGGCTTGGTAAAACACTTTATCTCAATCCCTACAAGGAATAATGTATTGGAGAACAGATTCTTTACATATGTTAAACAAAGTTTTATTTCATGTTATAATTAATTCAGTGCTCTAAAACATGTAAATATAGTTTTCCTCAGTGTATGCTCAGTGCCAGTAAAATCCTTCTGGCATGAATAAGAAGTTATTATTCCTTTGTGTTACTGTTATAACTCTTAAGACAGATTTTTGAGGGTATTTAGGTGCCAAAAAACTGCAAACAGAGACCTAGTGGGATTTTAAAAATATCTAAGCAACCTAGGCACTAGGCTCCTTTGGAAAT
>VZTR01000740.1:196357-221471 GCA_013400775.1 Chaetops frenatus
GTGGGCTAGATTTCTATCTCAGTTACAGCAGTAACAATAAGAGCTCCTTTTGTAAACAAATCAACAAAGAAGTGTACCAACTATCAATGGTAAAATCACAGGTAGAACCTGCATAAATATGGGAAAGAAGATGAAATAGTAATTCTGCATGTATAAGTATTCCCAAATTAATTCTCAATAAGTTAACCATCCAGTCAAATGAAAGAAGAAACTACTCCAACCAACAAAAAACCACCCTTCTATTTTTGAACACTAATTATACTGGTTGTGGGTCAGTAAGACATTTGCTATTTCATTTTATGTACACATGGAGTGAAAACTATTTTAAGACTAAAGAACTGTCAAACTCTTCTTTTAGGATATTACTTTTCACAGTCAGCTGGAGATCAACTGCCTTGCATTAAATCTCCTTTTCTCTGCTCCTGAACTCTAAGGATTCAATGCAGTTGAATACTCCCCCTTATGGGCTGCTACAACATGACATTACAGTGCTTTGTATTTCTCTTAACTACATGCTCCCACCTCCTATATGCAGTGTATATAGCAAGATGGGTTAAGTTAGGATGGGTCTAGAGTATCACAACCCATCTTAGAAAATGTTTCATTTCACTGAGTAAGTCTGTGATGGCAGATTTTTTGCAACTACGGATTGTCATTCATTGTTTTGCTTTGAAAGGTGTGTTTGATCATTCTTATTAAATTTCAGGATAGATAGATAGAAAAATACATAGGAAAAGAATTTATTAAATCAGGATTTGCTGACCAGTGTTTTGTTCTTATTAGAATTTGTATTTATGGACAATAAATACATCTAAGCATTGTTCATAAGAGATTTGCCACTGAAGTGACTTATTTGAAATTACATTTGTTAATCCTGTAAGAACCAAATGTAGAACAGTGAAATTAAATCTGACTAAAATGGCATTCAATACATTTTCCTGAAGAAGTGGAAAAAACTGTACAGTATGTGTATGTGGCTCCTGGCACCTCCTCCTGTATATATTTGGTGAAAATAACTGTCACCTCCAAGTTCACTACTTTTTCTTCAAATGAAGCAGTCTATTTCAAAATGGATTTGAAGATTCATTGTGCTAATCTTTTAGAAGAAAGCTTTGCTAGTTAGACCTTATATAAGATCAGCTGCCCCAGATTAAAAGATATTCAACTTAAAATGCCTTCCACCATTCAAACAGTCTTCCGTGGTTTCTGTTTTCACCCTTTTTCTGACTAAAAACACACAGGGTCTCTCACCTGCTATAACTGACTGAAATAGCTTATTCCTCAGTGCAGTTTGTGTTAGTACAGATTCCGTGTTCTACTGTGCCCTCATCTCCCTTGAGGAGGGGAAAGTGTGTTGATATTTTTAATCTGAAAAGCTATTCAAACAGTAAAATGCATAGTTACCATTGATCCTCTTCAGTTCTTTTTAAGACCAATTCATCTTCTCAAAATGTGCTGAAAAGCATTCGTTAACAGTGATATGATTTCACCTCCTTTGTGCTGTGTCAGTCCAGCAAAGTCCTCTGTTCTCTTGCAAAGTCTTCAGAATTCAGACGGTCACTTCAAAGAACACCAAGCACTAACTTCCCTCAGAAGATCCTGTAACGTTAAGCAAAGCACATTAAGGATTAAGATCCTCTCTGGATGTAAACAGCACTTCATTTGATTCAACTTCTTCTCCCTGAACTTTAACTGAGTGGTTCTGGGGTCATTCTAATAAAACAATCCACTAAAAGGCATCTTTTCTGGAAGTGCTTTTATCTTTGTTTATTCAGTTTATAAAAATGAATGAGTTTATCTGCAATGGATTTGCAATTTAGATATCTAAACAAAATAATCAGATTAACAATTTTCCACAGCATATTCTGTGGGAGTTAATGTAAAAAAAAAAGTTTTGTTTAGAACATTTATTAGAACACTCAGAGTGTGCAAACAATACAAAGGATAAAATCAACAACAGAACTCAGCAAAAACCTACTAATATCCCCTCAAAAAAAAATTAAGCCTCAATACTGAAAATCCATATAATATTTGACAAATAGTTCCCAATACTATTTTTCATCTCCTCTGTGAACAAAGGGAGTGGTGTCATCTCCATTTAAGAAGTTTACTTGATTTTGCTTTTCAGGTTTCAAAATAATGTTAAATCCAAAATCCAAAGTTCCTCTATCAGGCAAAAATTTTACAACTACCTCTTAAAGGAGGTGACATCTTCTGAAACAGGAAGGTTAATCAACATTTCTCCTAAATTCCACTATTATGAAGCCATCAAATAGCACTGAAATTTTACATGAAATGAGAAATTTCAACTTTGTTCTTTCTGAGACTGATTGTATTTGAATAGGATCTTCTTTTGTAAAGCAGATGTTCTAGGATTCTTCAATATGCAGTTGCACAAAATACTTCTGAGGTTTTAAAACTGGAGTTCATAGTGGGAACTAATTGTAAAGGTATTTTCTCACTAGTTATAGGTAGTACAGGCAAGGATGTTTTTGTTAGAGGATTAGACACCATAAATATGAAAGCTCAGTCTTTCAGACAGGGTGAACAGACACAGAAAGCTGCCTTTCCACAACAGAATCACTTTGGTTTTGAGGTGTTTCTAATCTTTCAAGAAGGAGAAAACACCTCGCTCCCACAGGCAGTTTGTAATCTAAAAGCAGAAAAATTGACAGAAGCTCAGGGGGAAAGAAATAGGAGGCAGGAAGGCAATCCTTAAGAATTAATGTTTTGGCTCACATCAGCTTTTTTCAGTCTGATTTCTATCAGTAGCAGGGTGAAAGCCAGTTTTCCAGAGACACAGCCAAAGCTGGCCACCATACAGCTCCTAGCATGTTCCTGACCTTCTCAGAGACTCTTAACCACACTTGTGCAGGAGAGGTGTTCCAGCCTCTCCTGCACAACTGAAGGAGACTGATCTAAAAAATCTTCACAAAAATACTGCATTTTTTCTGGCCTTTCTCTCCTGCTGTTCTGCTCTTACAGAGAGTGTTGACTCACAGGAGTTTGCATGTTGTGAGAAACAGCAAGAGTTAAGAGAGCTGAGTGCAATTCATCTGTTATGAGAACAAAAAGGAAAATGAACATAATTATTTATAGTATCATGAAGTTTCTGAGTTCAGTCCATCCACAGCAGAACCTCAGTTCTTAAGACACTTAAATCTTTGAATACCTCACTTCAACATTCCTCTTGGATCTGCAATTATTTATGAACTCTTGATAGATAAAGTTATGGGAAAAAAGAGGTGAGGAAGATCCTCAGTAAAAAAAGAATTATTTAATGAATCAGTGATTGTGAGGCTTTCCAGGTGCAACCTGAAAATTACTTGATAGTTATCATCCTTTGCATGTTATTGAGCTTTCTTTAACACAGAAACAAGGACATGACTGAAGCTGATGCAAGCACCCCACAAACTGTCAGCAGAAACCCAAAAGCTGGATGGGCCAGTTGAGCAACCCTGGTGGCATCATGTCAGTGATGCAAGAGGGCCACTGGATCAGAGTGCCTGCAGCACCAGCTGTGACAGAATGTTAACTCCAAACAATAAAATTATTTCTGTGCCTGAAATTCCAACTAAAGGTCAGCCACCCAACTCAACAGGAAAGAGTGGCGATTAATACAGTTAAAAGCAATTTTACCAGGACATTAAATAACATCTAATCTGTTATAAGCTATGGGCAATTCAATTTCATTTGGCTGATACAGGTGTATCAGGGCCAGGGTATGTCCCCATAGCTTTTGCACTCATATGTGCCAATCACATACACAGCACAGCATACAAAGCATTATGAACTGGGGCACAGCTGACCAAGAAGAGAGAATTGCCAGGGAATTCAATTGTCTGCTGTAGTCTGCCAATGATGGAGAGATGCAAAATTGCAAGCAGGAATAATAGATCACGCTCTGGACAGTGGAAAAGAGGTGACAAATGAGCCATGGGATGCTATGCAGAACACCTACGTTCCAGAGGATGAAAGTCATCACTGCATCATCTGATTTGTAACTTCTGGCCTCAGTGGATAACCATATCATAGTCAAATCTCATTGCCTTGAAGGTCAGTGGTAAGGTTTTTATCAGCCTGACATTTATTGTCAACTTTTTTTTTTAAAGTTCTCATTTCATTTTAATAACAAAGGAACAAGGACATGAAGGTTATGTGTAAAAAACTCGCACTGCCTTTTCATAAAATCCTTGAATCTAAACAGGCTTCCATTTATCAGGAATGCAGGTAACATTATCAAGTCTTTACTCACATCATATCTCCAATCAACTTTTGAAAACAGGCATGGAATTCTAAGGTAGGACTGCTTTTGAGGTGTTCAAAAACTTAAAACAAACTTAAGAAAAACATTATACTAGAGTGCAAATTTTGTGTTCATTTAGTTTCTTTCTCAGTTCCTATGGTTTATGGTTCACTTCTCTAGAAGTGAATATCCACCAGTTCTAGAGAAGAGAATATTTCTAGAGAAGTGAAGCATTCCCCACTGAAGGAAAATAGGAAGCTTCTGTTTCTACTTCTGTTCAGTTTTTTGCCTTGAAAAGGCAAGTTTGCCCAGTGCAGTGCAAGGGAAAACAAAAGTAAGGGGAAGTGTGCTTAAAACCTTAATTTAGACACTTATTATCCACCCAAAAAGTAGCTTATCCTCCTTTATTCTATCTGATAAAACAGCAGTGTTAAATACATCAACATTAGGTAAATAATTCATATTGTACACCAAAGCAGGCATTTCACAATAAAAACTCTTCTTGCAAATGAAGTTTAGCCAGTGTGTTTATTCCCCACATTGCTTTAAAGTATATTCATCATTTGAGATGTATCATCCCCGTGACAATGGGATCACAAGGAATCATGGTATAACAATGCTAGACCAAACAGAATGTCAGCAGTGTCAAACCAGCAAATATATCATTTAAGCAGAGATCAAAAGAGAAAATCTGAAGGTCAGAAATGCAATATTTATAATGCTGTCAGTAGATGGATGCATACCAAACACCTCATATCCAAAGCCCTAAAAAGCTTATCAGAGCAATGTTTACAACACACAAGAGAAGTGCTACTGCAGTGCTACTCCATGAGCTTCCAATATGAATGAATGCTGAGCCCAACACTTCCTACCACATTCCCCAGGAACAGCAAAAATCTTGAGATACACTGATGGTACCAACACAAGCAGCAGTCAGCTACTACTCTTATTCCCACTAATTCCACCTGATACAATAAAATCCCCCCAGCATTTTTCCAATATGCTTCAAATATTTCCTTGGAAAGAAACCAACATGATTAGGATGGCTTCTGGCTTTAGAAAAGAGGAGAGAATAAACAGGAACAACTCTGTATTGTCATTGATTCATAAAAGGCACCTTGGCATTGTATAAAGAAAATACCTAGGAGAAAATTCAGTTTTTCTTGAGTATCTCTGTAACAATTGAACTGGAGTTGCTAAAGGTATGGGAGGAAGGTTGACAAAAGCAAGTTCACAAGAAAAATGAAGAGAATTGACATAAGCACACCAAACTCTGGCTTTATTCAACATTTAACAATAGAAGACTCCTCCACATTTGGTGTGGGAAACAATTCATCCCTGAGTGTTTGTTCTTTTCATACCTCTCCTGTAATCAGGAGGGTATTTTACCCAGATGTAATTTCCCTTAATACCATAGATGTTCAACAACATTACTGTTACCTAAATGATAAACAAAACCAAGCTAATAAAAAAGGATCTAGAATAAAAGGTTGTGACATTACTGAGTTTAAGTTTTGTGAGTCAAATGAGGAAAAAATCAAAAGCAGTTTGTCATTTTCTTCTTGATAGTTTTTTCATTTACAATGTATTATCATTAACATAGTATCACTTGAAATATCTTTTTGATATCTCCCCAAATACTTTCAGAATTTTAAAAAAATAGATCTCTCAGTTTTCAAGGTCCTTCTTATTGAGATTTTATTATATTCTCTGTTCACTGTCAAAAAAACTCTGCTCATTAAACATTATCTACATCAGCAGGCTAAGGACATAAGACATGTAAAAGCCCTATTTACGAATCCAAAAACCTTGAGAAACATTCTCTGTTTATACAGCTTGTCTCCTTTCTCCTTTTCTTTACTTCTTGTACCCTTCCACTTCCAAACCCTCTCCCTTTGTCAATCTCATCAATTTCTCTCTTCTATCTCTTTCCCAACCTATCTTCAAGCTCCCATTCCTCCTTGGAATTCCTCCTTTTGTCTGCCTTTATTTAACAGGCTCAGAACATTTTCCCAACTTCATTTTCAGGGATCTGCTGACTGGAAGTAGAGAGGAGGTCTGCTTATTTTTGATCCAAACAATATCTGGATCCTGGCCAGCTGACACGGACGCTCCACCCGTCCCTCCTGAACAGTGAAAGCATGCTTCCCTGAGCTCTTTGCTCCTCCCAAAACAATCGCTTTTTGCTCCTTTCCTTCCTTCCTTCCTTCCTTCCACATGTTCTTTTTGTGACAATTAGCAATAAATACCTTGCCCAAACAACTTTATACTGCAGATTCTGTTCTCAGACTCTGCCTCTGCTGTATGACATTTAACCAGTTTCCCTCAGACCTCCTTCTGTCCTACAGAAAAGTCTTGGATTTTGCAGTGTCCTGTTTCCCCCATCCAGTTATTTAGCCTGTCCAGTTTTATCTCAATTGTTCTAAATAAATAGGAGAACTCAAGTTCTGACTTTTGAGCATTCACATGGTACAAGTTTTAGAATGAAACCTGCATGTCAGAATCACAGACACACTGTAATACCCAACCATAACATACTATGGCACTGTACTATCCAATATAAATGTACCAACAGGACCAGCTTTGCTGACACCTTCCACTGTAAAATACCATGCAATGATGCCCACTGAGAGCTGAAGTATTACTTGGACATTTTTCCATTTATTTCATATCAAGAGTCATGGGCATGGTAAAATACTTTCTACATATATCAATGCTCAAGCCTCAAAAAATCAATAGTGGTTGAACAAGAATTCATTATACTAACAAAATCCACCACAGAACATTAAAAAATATTTAAATAAGCATCAGCCACAGCATTTCAAATTTAAGTTCCCTAGAAATTTTGTTTAAATAAGCTAAGACACTGAAATAATACTGATTTTCTGTTTTTAAATTTACTCACTAGGTTTTAGTGCATAAAAATGTTGCCAGATGGAAAGCTCTTCATACACATTTTTCCATATTTTATCAGAAGAGTCAGCATAGATGAATTTCAAAGGAAAGGTTGTATAAAGAAACTACATAAAGTCTAAGTGCAAACTACAAAAGGCAGCATATGAATCTAGAGGAATAGACAGCAAGTTTTACCATTGTGTTCAAAAGAATAATAATCAAAAAAGTGGCTCAGTTAAACAGCAAAGAATACTGAATACTTGCAAAGGATATCACAACCAAGCACTGCAGCATCAATTCCAGCCTTCAAAAAAAATCAAAGAGAATTTCTAATGAACAATGTCACTCTTGTAGCAAGCTGTGGTTTTATTAGTGTTATATTTTATTGTACTTGTTAAAAACATGAATTTTTGAAAAGATAAAAAAATCTAGGTGCAAAATCCAGGCTACAAACAAATACCTGTGAGAATAAGCACATTTTTAATGCATGGCTCATTGTGGTGAAGCTCTCTAGAAAAACAGCTGAATCTGTTGCTAGATCCAAAGAGAAGGTCAAACTAACAATGAAAGCCATATCAAAAGAATCCAGAAGGTTGAGTGATAACACAAAGAGCAACTGTCCTTGAGACAATGGGGTTTATGTCATGTATCCAGTCTCTGTGACAAAACATGCAAAGAAAATCTCCTAGCATTCAGCAATAGTTAAAATTAAGTTGAGACTACATGCCCCAGAAATGGATAGAAGAATGACTGAAATAAAGAAAAAGGGCATATTTATGCAGCAAACTGTATATAGTGGAAGTGATTTAGGGGTGATAGGTTTCAAATCAGTGTACAGCCTTGTATAGCAATGGTACTAAGTTTTGGGGGTTTGAGGTCTTTTTCCATTTGAGGCTTCTTTGGATATCAGCCTTTTGTGATCCCAAAAAATGCCACATACCAAAACTAGATCAACAGACATCAAAAAAACCCTCACACCCATTTCATAACATGAAGACTTTCATAACTTTTGGACAAACATGGATATATAATGTCCTGTGGTTCTCCCTGTACATCACTGAATGCTCTCACAGAAACAAGAATAGAGGAAAACACCATGACAGAAAATCAGGACATTGGCAAAGATCCATGAAGTCCTTAGGCAGGCATAGTTCTCTTTGACCTCTGATAAACCCCTCAATTGACTTATCAAAAGGATGAAAAACAATCTACTTCAGTCACAAAGGACACTCAAGACTCTGGAACTGCATTTTCATACCTCATATAACTAAAGGGCAAATATCTTCCCTTGAACATGGGGAGGGAAGGAGAAGAGTGACCTACAGAACAGTCATCCCAACTCCAGTTCTCACAAATATACAATGTAAATGTTGGGCCTCAATACACCTATAAATTTTTTCTGCAGTAAAATCTGACTTTTCAGGAACAAACTGTGTCAAACCAGTCTCATTTCCTTCCCCTCTATGATAGCTACCTAGATAAGGGACACAAAGCCCATATTATCACTGATGCTTTTAATGAGGTCCCACATAAAAATCATCACACACCAACTACAGAAAAGTGATTAAAACACTGTCTGTTGTAAGAGCTCCTCTGACTCTCATTGAGAACATGTCCTGTGAATCACTTCCAAACTCAAAGAGTACTACAAGTAGGGTTCCACAGGAGTCTGCCCTGGTCTTAACTGTATTCAGGATTTTGTTAATAACATGGGTGCTGCATAACGAGCACACTCCTAAAGTCTGTCAAGGTGTCACTGAGCCAGAAGTGGTCTCCATGGGATAAATAGTGTACTGGGACCAGTTTGTACACCTAATTTTCCAGTAAGACACAGCCAAACTGAAGAGTGTGCTGAAAGTAAAAAGACTTAACAAGAGTTTCCCAAAACACTACTTATGAACAAATGCTCGTGAAACTGGGTTTCCTCCTTCAGAAACAGCAGGATGTCCTAGTCAAGCCCATCTGGTGCTTAGACAGCAATTATCCTTACAAAAAGACATTTCCTTTTGCTCCCTCCAGCAGTAGAGAACAAAATTTATTATAGATCTTCTTCCTGCTGTTCCACTTAAGGACATGGTGAATCTGATGCATCCCCAGAACTCAGTTAAAAAAATGGGTTACCAAAATAATTTCCAAGACTGACCCAATTTCCTCTAGTTGTGTTTGATCCTGCCTCTCTGCTGAAGCCCTGCCAAGATCTCTCCAGGTCCCTTTCAGACTCTGTGATTACTGTTGATTATGTTGCTATTTTTATTTCCTGTTAAATGAAAAAAGAAAAAAGACAAAACCAATTAGGAAGAGTTTTATCAAACTTCTGGACAGATAGCTGGAAGCAAGACTTCATTTTCCAACATTCTTTACAGACTTATTTAGACTGTGAGTATATTCTAGCTTTTTACTTTAAGAATGTTTTTCTCCCACCCTCCATGAATGCCAAGCCTGTCAATCATACTAACAACAACAAAATACATATGGGACAGTTTAAGGAGGAAGAGCAGACATGAGAAACTGCTCCTTTAACTTACTTGGAATCAACTCCAACATATGTGCCTGGGAGAAAAAAAAATGAGTTATGTGGTAAGTCATGTTACTTTCATTATTTTTGTATAAAATGGGAAAAAACAAAAAGGGACAACAGTTCGTATTTTCTGTACAGTAATATTTCATTGACCTATTTTGCTCAAGTATATTTTCCCGAGGGCAGTATTCCAAAGTTACATCCAGTAAAACAAGTTGCTTGCAGCTGCTACTGGGTTTTGCAAAGCCAAACTTGACTCCGAAAGTTTTGAGAAGAGTTTAACACATTAAATGCTTATGTTCATGAACATAGAGTGTTTATTAAGAAATGCCTATGGTATGAGCTAGGAAACAGTTTTTCAGTTTTTATACTGCCTTTGAACTATCTCTATGAAATCACAAATTTGAGAAATTAATTTACAAAAAGTCAAGGAACTGTAGCCTGTAAAAACTTGTTCTTTATGTTGCTTGCACATTTCAGACTCCAGGAAATAAACTTTTGCCAATATATAGTGTAAAGACATGTTAACTCTGCTTGATAAACAGGTTCTGTCTGGGAGTGAATTTCTCATTAGAGGAAAAAATATCTGGTGTATAAATGCACACATTTAAATTCTTTTGAAATTTGGTAGTTCTCAAGTACTAAATGTCATTTTTGATTAGGGCTCCAAAAAAAGAGAAATTTATTAATATATAGAATCAGATGTCTACCTTTTTTTGGAGGAGTGATACTGTAAACAGTACAGATTTAAAGTGTTCATGTCTCCAGGAAGACACAAGTTTTTAAAACAGCAGATTACTCTCTGCACATGTACCCAAATACATTTTTAAGTCTGCCAGTGTTCACAGCAGATCAGGAGGCTCCAGGGAATTTTCAAGTAGCAAGCAAGCCTGACCTGCCCTAGGCTAGTGCTGTTTCACATTCAAGTATCTATAATCTGCTTCAAAATTTTATGTAAGCACCTGGAAGTTTGGAAATAAACCATTTCTGTGGCCTGTCTTTATCTCGGGAACTCCAGAAGCCTCAGTATTCTGCTCAAGAATTCCCTCCACTACAGCCCTCACACCCAACATGTGTTCAGGTGCATTTATTTGGGTTTATCACCATGGAAGGTGATACATTACGCAAAGGAACTAGAAGAACGAGGGTATTAAGCAGAATTGGTAATGAAACTTGGGGTTCTCCAGCCAAAGATTCTTGAAATAATCCCCCTGAGGGTGGCTGAAAGTGGAAGTGCATGACAATATTCTCCATTTCTGTCACACACACTTAAGTACAGAAAACTACAGCATTGATCGAGAAAAGGGCAACATCAGCATCAAGAGATGAGATGCAGAATCCCAGATGACCCTCCCCATATCCCTGGTCTTTCTCTTGTCATTATGTTTAATCTGACTAAAACAAAAACAGAAAAACATTTCTTGCAAGTCTTACCATCCCTTTGGGCTAACCACCCATGTTACAGCCCCTTTGGGAGCACAAAACTGGGCATGACCTTCCCAAACAGATCTGCCTCACCCAGTGGAAAGAGGTGGACTGCATAAATATTGTCCTCTTAAGACTACTGTCCTAAGAGCCTAGAATACAAACTAGGGCGATGTCAACGCAGAAGGGCCAGGCACAGTTTAGTGTTGGAGAAGAGCAAAGAGAAAGCAGGTAGGAGGAGGAGAAGGATGCCTGGGCACAGCAAGGTGGGGAGCTGGCAGGGCAGAGCTGCAGGTGACCCTGCAGCCCACCAGGCAGTGCAGGAAGGTGACAGCAGAGGGCAGCTGGCACCGGGAGCAGCCACTCGAACCTCCGGATTATTTCAGAGCATGCTCCTGCCCTGATGGGCAGTCGCAGGAGCAGGAGCAGGTACGGCTGGCAGCACGCACTGAACTGCAAAAGTCTTAAAGCACTATTTTTAATTTTACTTTGAGATGTTCTGAACTAGGACTGCTTACACCGACTCAGCAAGCAAACAGCCTGTACCACATAAATATCTGCACTTCACATGATTCGTGTTTCACACCTGATGCCATCTGTTATGTAGTTGCTTCCTGTAAGCAACCATTAGACCTGCAACTCACACATCTCCTCCCCAGCTGCTTCCCACCTTCACAATACACGAACGCTCTGCAACTGAAAAAATCACTCTGCACTCAAACCAGGCAACCAAAAATTCTTAAGGAATACATGCACCTCTCTCTTCTGGTTCTACATACAGTGGAAAGAGTACCCCTGCCTCCTGTCATCCAGGAACATGGTGCCCCCCCTTGGAAAAACTCACAGCCAACATTATGAAACATTGAACACTACAAAGCACTATGAAATTCAACATAATTTTTTTCATAATATGCCAGCCAAGCACCTCAAATTTTTTTCTGAGCAGGCCAAATCTAAGATGTAAGAGCTTCTATCTTATTTCTGAAATTCCAGGAGTTGAGTTTTGCCATGTCAGATACAGAGTTCTGCCAAGTCAGAAAATAGCAAAAACGTATTCACTGGCAACAACTGACCTGTCAGTCATTCTAACAGTAAAAATACAAGTAGGAAAATTTGAAGGATAGCAGATGAGATGTAGCAACAGGACACAAAAGAAGGACACAGTTTCACCACAATCAAGAGAACAGCAGAAGCCCCCAAAAGAGGACCCGTTTATTATGGATACACAAATTTTATAGGATTTGCAAAGTGAGAGAGGATTGGAAGATGAAATCCCACCTCTCAACTGGACTGGCTAAGTGACCAGTCCATCAGATTCCCTTCTCCAAGAAGGAATGTAAACAAAGCTGGTGTTTTTAGTACAACGTGTGAGAAAATCTGTCTCGAGAATATAAACTTTTCAGAAGGCTTTCAAAAACAGGGCAACAGATGAGACACTTCAACTTTTACAGTAATGACAGGTATGTGCTCATGTTGATATAACAACCAGTTTCTTTATGCTGGAGTCACTCACACAAGAACATTGGTACTTCCTAAATCACCCTTTATAGGCGTTCACTTTAAGTGAGCAAACAGGAAAAAAGTTGCAAAAAAGGACTTCCTCCTCGGATTTCTACATCAGTTCAATAAAAAACAGTAAAGCAAGAGTGCAGTGTTGCTCGTGCCCCTGGATAGAAGCATGACCACAAAACTACCATCTCAAGAGGAGTTTGAGAACTGGACAGCTTTTCAAGTTGCAGATCTCTTAAGACAGGTACTGAATCTGTATGTAACACTTTAGAGAGTTCAGTCTCTATATTCTGCTAGAAGAGACACTGGATTTATCCTTGAAAACTGGATATCTTATCCTAAATCTAGCACAAATATTTAAAAGTGTTAAAAATAGTTCAGTCACCACTTATTAATATAACTTCAGGTTTTTTGTCCTCTCCTGTTTTCTACAGAAACCTAATTCATGGTAGAAGTTAAGAACTCCAACATTACAAATCATACAAAAAAATGTTTGCTCACAGGAATATTTCTTATAAGAAAGAAGTATTTAATGCCCAAATTTATTTCCTGCTGGCAAGAATTTCAGAGAAAGTATGTCTAGTTTTATATTCAAAGATAACTTTAACATTTACAGCATGTCAATAAGAATCTACTATTCATTTTTTCTTCTCAATGCATATATACACACAGTAGTTGCTAGATGTTGTTTAAGTTTAATGTACTTGAGCTTTTGGGGGGGGTTGAGTTATTCCTTTGTTGGCTTTGTACATTTCTTTGTTCTACAATGTCCTTTCTAGTATATTTAAAATAACCTGAATTGCACAAAGTATTCCAAGCTCCTTTTCAGGCACCTTTCACTATCTTACTGATCTCCTCTCAGATATACAAAATACATCCTCCATGTTATAGCCATATTTTTCCTTATAACTTATTGATTACTATGACTCAAGTCTTAGATCTGTAACTTAGAAAGTCCATTCCTGTAATTGGATATATAGTTTTATTTTATGCCCCTCTTATTTGTTTTTATGCAAGTTATTCTATATAATCTTGTATATAGGACTTCTTTTTCTTGTGTTTGTCCTAATTCTAACTGTAAGATCACCAATCTTTTCCAGTACCTTCTTTACACCAACAGTAAGAATTTACTGTCATTAAGGTTCCTCATCCTTTTCAACTGAAGTAACATACAATCTTTGTCAAGGAAAGTACTAATGCTATGAAGACTTCCCACAGGAGTACCATTTGTAGTCACATAAAAAGTAGGACACAGTTTAAAATGATAATTTTGTATTATTATTCTTTAGATTTTGCCTGTGTATAAATACATATGCTTATTCATGTACAACTAAAAAAAATTAAAATACAACAAAACCACAAACATTTTCACAGGGGAGATGTAGCACAGGTTCCCACACTGAGAGAGATAACCTATTCCATGGAATTAATTCATACCATAATGGTAATGGATCAGCTAAGCTGTGAACTTAGTACTGTGAACAGCTACTCAGAGGATTAATTAGCTCGAAGTCTTTCAGCTTAGAGGAAATCAGGCTAATTTATAGAAGTTAGAATGGTTTTAAAGTACCCTGCTATCCTATGCAGAATACAAGACAGAAAATTAATAACAATCGTTCAAGAACTCAGAGGCTTCCAGGGAAATTTCAGGCACACCATTACTATTGGCTACAAACTTCTTAACAGTGAGTCTTCCAATTTTATAAAAATGCTTATGCTTACATTCACAAGGCTCATTAAAGCTGCTAAGTAAACCAATTGCTACAGTATAACCACATTAAGGGCTCGGCCATTCTCTGTCTCAAAGACTGGCCCAGCCATTTTCCTGTGGCCACAGTGGACAGAGCTGTCAGCTCCCACTGCCAGCACTCCAGAGAGCCTCAGCACCAGCTACTCCATCATTTCATAGTCACACCACATGCTGGGGGCTGTGCTGCATCTCCCCACCCTAACACTGACCATACACATGCATTAGCCCTAAAAAAGGCTGTTAAGCTTACAGAAACTAGCCCCAAAATGTGCCAGAGCTGGAATTACTTCCATAACCTGGATTTCCCACCTTTCACATACACATCAGATAGCCTGTAATTGTATCTTCACATACTGCCTTTTCCATTCACAAAAACCTGTCTCTGCCAATGCAGAGAAACCAGCAGGTTTCTGCTTTATTCTATACCATTACAGAAATAATAAGGTGCACAAGGCCAGGAAACCAGAAAACCAGAGAACAAATACATTGTAATGTTGATTTAATGCTGCCTTGAAGTATCAGACCCTGTTACTGCCCCAGCACAACACTTCTACCCGAACATATGAAGTCACCCAGAAAACACATGACATTTCCCAAGTGCTTGACTTAAAGTAGTGTAAAGAAAGAGCTACAAACAGTGGCAGCTCTGCTCAGAAGGCAAAAATGGCAAAATATTTAATATACAAATATGCATTTATATCTCTTAGATCTAAATAGCTGTAATTAGGTAACCAAATCCATGGGATACTTGTGAGTTTTATTTCTTGTGTACCTCAAATCATACAAATGCAATTTCTGTGTCACAAAGTGATCTCAGAAAAAGCAGTTACTAGTGTTTCTGAAGCACTTGGACAATAAAGAGTGCTGTAGAACAGCTCAGATTTAAAAAGAAAATCATTCTGGGTTCAGAGAAAGTTTTGAGTACTGCTCAGTACAGGTACACAGGATAGACAAACAGTGAGCACTGAACAGAAAACAATACATGGACCTTCAGGAAAGTAACATCAGCTTCCATGTGCTGTGACTGAGGCTGGGTTTTCTAGAAGAGGTATAATCCTGTTGGTGCCACAAAATATATGTAAAATGGATATGTACATGTGTACCGTGCAATTTAGGCATTTTCTTAAATTTAAAAGTCTTAATGATATAGATTTTTCTGAGTCATAAGTACAAAACTTCTTAACTAGCCATTCTACTAAGTGTTTACAACCCCATGAAAGGCATTTTTTATATAATCAGTATCTTAACTACTAAATAATAATTAAACATACAGATTTTGAATTTTCCCTCATAAATAAGTGAAGATAGCAATGGAGACCTGTTAGCCTTGTGGATGTACCTCATTGTCACCTTGCACCTATGATGTAATTGCAACAACACTGAAATATTCCATGTAGTGTTCACAGTTTATCTACTTGGCCTCCATTTGCTGTGTAGTTTGGTCCCTCTCCCAGTACTGATCTTAACAAACTTGTAAGAAAAGTAAGAAAAGAAAATGAAGGGTTCCATGGTCATCACTAAACACAAATATCAAGACACTCATTTGTCTGATGCATTAACCATATAAAAAAAAAATAAATTTCCCTTACACAAAAGCTTGATTAATAGCATAAGGCAAAAGCAGCTCATCAAGCCAGTAACTGGAGAAAGAGGTGGAAACCAGAAATAGAAGGGCAAAAGCCAAGAGAAGCAGAGAGTGCATAGCCTTGATTCTTTGCCTCTCCATCAACACCAGTGCAACTGATGGCAAACTAACACAACCCACAACCAACCACTGATTCAACAACCACAGCAACCCTCTCCTTTGAATTGTGATCTATTCTGTATTGCAAACAAGCAGGACACTCCCAATCATAGTAGAAAAAAAAATTATAAACCCAGGCATATCAGCTAACAGGCCAAAAAAAAAGGGAATATTTATCTGAACAGAATATTTTCATATCAAAAAAGCAGATAAAACAGACATTGAATATTTAAGCATGATCAGTTTTAAGTAGTCTAGAAATAAATAATTATCTTAGAAAAGCCACATAACTATGTCTATAGGAAGAACTTATTTCACTAATCTTTCTCTGTTAGCATCTGATTTGGTCACTACTGGTACAGACATTTACATCTAAGCATCACAAATTCTAAAACTCATTCTGAGAGCAGTGCATTCTTAAAGAAAAGATTTCTAAATTTTTTTGCCACTTTCCATGCATAAGAGTGTAATTTCTTTTAAAAGCCACACTAAGCCATCTAACACACTGTGAGATTTTTAGGACATCTTCAGCCCTGATCCATTCTTTTCTAATTTTTAATAGGAAATCTGCTGTGTCTGGTTTTTTCCAAATTACTATTTAGTGGCTAGTTCTGTTTCAAGGTGTAATATTTCTGGACATTCTGGTTTCATTTTAATTTATAATCAGCATCAACTTTCTTAAAAAAACACGATTACCACATCCACATTGCAGAAAAAAAATCCTGTTTCTGAACATGAATTCTTTCCAGCAATGCCCATTATCATAGTAAGTGCAAGACACAGCCCAAATATTTGGCACTGAAGCTGGGCAGTCACCAGAGCAAACAGAGGTTGGTAAACAGGCACGTGGGGTGATGACATGGATACTGATGTACTTTTGCCTCAGGATACCTTTTATCCTGTTTCTAATTCTGGCTTCTTATCCCATAGCAATCCACAGTATTACTGTTGGGCTCTTTGCTCCATTTAGATGACATTTGCTGCTTCATAATTTCTTCCTGTCTACTCCATTCACCATTTCATTAGCCCTTATTCCCTGTAATCCTTCTTCCTAAGAAAGAGGTAATACTGTGTCTTATCTCTTATGTGAAAGTCACTGCCTAAGCATTACAGTTATTTAATATTCTTTTTCTAATTATCTTTGTCAAGTAGTAAAACAATTTCCACAACCCTGAGTATTTCAGCATGTAAATATTAATTAGTTTGTTTACAAATGTCAAGTTTCATACTATTGTAATAATCTTGTCTTTTTTCTCACCTCAGTTTGGAATGCCTGAATCTGCTGTGGTTGTAGAAAAACTGTGCATGAATGGATCTCATTTTTTGGTAAGCAAATATTCCATAAGAGCTGTCATGCAGGTGTATTTCAGCATGAGGATTTTACTCCTTACAGTGCCAGGAAATAACCTGAAATTTTCCTTCTTTATACACACTTCATCAATTGCTTTGATTTTGCATTTTAGTGTGTTGATTTATACCTCTGACTCGAGGAATCCCCCTACACAAAAGAAATCCCAGCCAGCCCTTCCCTGCTCCAGAGAAAGGGCAGATATAATTAGCCATCAACACACAGGTGTGGCAGGGGACACTCATGGAATATGAGGAGATTGTGGAGCTTTTTAACAATATAGATATTTTAAAGCCATCATTTATGTAAAAGCTTTTTCATAAAATTTGCACGATTGAAAACATTTACCAGCACAGAATTGTACATCAATTTTACAGTGAAAGTTTAAGAGATACTGGAGACAGTGCATGAAAATTCTGATCATGTCCTTTCTTGACCTATGTAGAACTTTTTGTATGGGAGTGTGTTTAATTGATGGCAACTAATAAGGAGAGAGGACTAAAATAACTCCTTGAACTGCAGCAATTCCTGTACCAATAATTCCATTTGTGTAGCTATTGAAGTAAAAGCTCCTTAAGATCTGTTTTAAAGGTAAAAATATTGTTATGGCGTATTTATGTATTTCAGAGATATTATGTTTGCTTGGCAATTCATTGCTGAACAAAACAGTTTCCTGGGTGCATCAGGAGTTGTACCTGCTGTTTATGCTAACAAGAGCTCCAGTGCTGCACATGATTCATGAGACTGCAGGTGCAGCATGGCCACAGAGTAAAACTGGGCTTTACCAACAAGTCATACTAATGTAGGAGGGCTATCAAATATACACTGATACAAAAAAGCTGTCAAATACACACTGATCCCTGTCCTTTTCATCCAATGTAAGTTTGATACTAAAGGTGCTGTCCTGTCCATCACTGGAGGAGAGGCAGTGGAGTTAAAGCTAAGGGTGGATGTGGTGGTTTCCTGTGGCTCTACAAATAAACCTGTACAGCAGCAGTGGACTGAGAAGTAATTTCAGATGTTAGTGGTAAACTATTCAAAATACAAGTGAAAATAGCAAGGAGAACAAAGGATGATCTTTGGTGACAGTCTGAGATACAGAAGTAGCGTGATTAAAAATGAAAGCATTTGCTAATATGTACTCCAAACTATGTAGTCTCTCCAAAATATGTCTAAAGATTATTTTGCACTGCAGAAAACGTGGCATTATGCCTGTGATACAAAATATATTTTTTATGTCATAGAAAAAATTGAGACAGGTCTCACACACTGGTAGAAACTTTCCTATAAATTTTATACATTATTTAATTGAATTGTTCAGCAGAATTGTCAACATGATAAATCTGCATGCTTGAAACAGAATTAATAACGACAATACAAAAAAATGCTAATACCTATATCTTGCTATCATTAACAGCCTTATTTGAATAATTGTAAGGTGCTGTTCTCCTATGTACAAGCTAACACATATATTAACTTAAAAGTAATCAAATCAATAGCCAAGTTTTTTATTCCAAGTTCCTTGCCCAATATACAAGAAATCTGTACTGTGCCAGAAATTAAATGTTCCTTATGTGCTACAAGGTGTGATTTAGAAAGTACAGCTTTAGTAGAGCTGTCTTAGCAATACACAGTGGAGCAACCAAATGCTGAACAGTTCCACTCAGAAAATCTGTGGTTTTTTCTACATGACTTATAGCATGATTCCCTAACTGGATCTACTGTTTTGAGTAGAGATGTTCAGAATTCAAAAATCCCGAAGGTGTTATGTGTCTGTTAACTGTCTTTTGTGAGAACCTGAAGGTTTACACTTCAGTTTATCCTTCAGTTATAAGGTGCATATGATTTCCTTCTACTGCTGTCTGCAAAGTCTAAACAGAAGCTCAATATCACCTTTGGACACTGAGCTCAGAATCACTAGAGAAAAGCTGGCCATCACAGCAGTGAACTTAAAAAAAAAAACATAACCAAACCCAAAACCCATAAGACAAACCACTTGAAAAAGCCTGATACTATCTACTAAATAGAAGTGACAGGTTTACCTTTGCATAATAATTTTTAGAAAGCAAATACAAGTTTTCTGCTATCTGTGTGTGCATAGAGACCCTGTGCACACACAGATCACATGATACATGTGCAGCATTTCTGTGTATCTAGCAAATGTTAGATGAATATTTAGATACAGGTCTGGTTTTGCTATTAGATGTGTTAGGAATCACTGGAAAAGGGAAAATTCCATCTAGCCTGGCAGATGAAGAAAGCAACTCTGTGGTATCTGACAGGAGAATGCAGTGGGCTTCCCCCACTGCACATTCAGAGAGGCACAAGTTACCATTTCACCTTCACATGGGCTGAAAATTTGTCTTCCATCACAGCTGAGGAAGGCACATCCAAGTGCCTGTGAAGGCAGGGAGGGCTGCCCAAGGGGAGCCACCCCAAGGCCTCCCCATCCCACCCTTTACAATTCCCAGACAAGCCCTTTTCACTTTGTGATTCCTCCAGGCTGCCCCAACCCTCTGCTATGGCACTGACACCTTCAGAGTGGGTGACACAGAGTACAGGCCCTTTGTGCCAAAATCCAGAGGCAGAGCCAGCACTAGAGGGAAGCTTTCCTGGAAAGAAAGATCTGCAGTCAGCACACTGCATTTTTATCAAAAATATAAACACCAACCCACCAGATGTGCCTTTATTTCATGTGTTTCCAGTGAGGACACTCATCTTTTTAATTTTTCCAAAGAGGAATATTGTTAAATGTTGGGAAAACCCTGCAGAAGATAATTACCCTAAAAGCTGGCCACTGAACTAAAACAAAAAGACTTAGGGAGCTGTCCTGCACAACATCCTTCTTGTCAAATGCAAATTGCATTTTATTTGAAACTGAATAAAACATTTATCAATACTAAGGTCTTTTTGAAGTTTAAAGTGTCATGCAGGCATTATAGCCATAAAATCTGTCATAAGTTGGCCACAACACCTTAAATCAATTTGACTGCCTTCAGAATAGAAATAATCAACCTTTGTATGGTCATTTCTTTGAATGTTTCTTGCCTTTGAGTGGTTAAAAAACAATCACTTTTATGGTAATATCATATTCTGTTTTATAAACATACTGAGCATCAAACTGAACTTTTATAGGAAACTAAATTACATGCATTACATAAAAATTTAGAAGTAATAGCTCTTCCTTTACACTTCTGTAGAATCTAAAAACACAAAAGGGTGGTATATTAGATCTGAAGTGTACCATGCAGTTTCATTTTTCATCAATAGCTCCATACTTGTGATAGTTACTCTATATGCAGGTCACATCTGAGTGATGCTAATCTAGTCCTAACGTGCAAATCAGCACTAAGCCACAGCTGCATTGCACAGAGCATATTATATTCTCTCTTGCTTTTTAATGTCTGAACTTGCTACACTGTGCTCCTGCTTTTCAGTTCCCTCTAAGTGTAGGTTGCTTGTTTGATTTTTTTTTTTAATTCTGTTTTGATTCCCCAGTGACAGATTGAAAAAAAAAATAAAAAACAGTGAAGTTTTACTTGAACTTCAGAACTGAAAATGGGAGACTTTCTTATTGGATTTGTATATAGAAATTTACTAAAAGAAATCTAAACACAGCAAAAATGGTCAGACATAGATTCTAAACAGCTTTCATGTATTTCTCCTCTTTCTTGCTCTTTCAAAATGTCTTTTGAATTGCATGGCTGGCATAGGAATGCCCTGGAGAAAACCAGAGCCATGTTATTCACAAACAGTCTACTGGGGATTTTTGAATAGTACTTAGAAAATGGAAACTGTGTCTTCCTATGGGAGATTGCTGACTCCCTGCCAGTGCAAAACACTGCCAGAACTTGTCAGGTTCAACTCACAGAGCCTGTCCTTTGACATCCATTTCTGTCAGTATTGCTACTGAGAAAAAGCAACTCATGTCTAGAAAAAGCAACCCTCGTCTCACTTGGGTGCTCGCTCCCATCCCTGCAATGCAGAAGCAGCAGTCAGGAAAGGACAGTAACCACATCTGCTTTCAGTAGTGACCACAGCAACCCAACACCACACCTAGAGCTCCTCTGCTGCTCTTTGAAATCTGCAGAGTCCCACCTCCCCCAGTTTCAGCTAAAAGAATATTTCCCAATTCTATGAATGATATTTTCACTCAATAGGTGGAAAGACATCAAAATTGGTTTAGGTGGCTTGGAAATCTGCTTGGAAAAAAAGGTAACCAGCATCAGGTTCTGTTCAGATTGATCTGACATCCATCCCTGTATATGTCATTTTACAAATAAAATTCAGACCTTGAGTTTCCAGAGAGGGGGAAAAATATTCTCTTCTAGGTCCTGTATAAACAAAAGAAATTAAAGACTTACTAAGTACATTCTGATAAGTTAATTCTTCTTGGAAAGAGCCAAAAGACTTTTTCAGTGCTTTCCCTGGGTGTCAAGCAAGGATAGAAATCTTAGGGAAGGTCAGAGAAACATGGTGCAAGTTGCAGATACTGTTGAGTCCCACCCTTCGGCTGGCTGTTGACACCTTAATGCCACAAGTCCATACCCAGGGTTTAATTATATACTGCGTATCTCAGAAAGCCACAAAATAAGCTTTTTACAGTGACACAAAATTTTAGTATTAATGTTTTGGCATATCCAAGTGTTTTGGAAGAAGTGATGTAGGCATTGTTTGCCATGCCTTTGGCAAGTGCACGAGGTTACCATGGCAAAAAAAGGATTGTTCACCACAGAAAATTGGTGTTACAAAAATACACATTTTCAGCTACAAAACTGAATTAGGCCATGTAACTGCATTAATTTAGTTACATTTTTACACAATTTTTATGCCTCTGACATTGATTTCTCCTATTTGTCTACCATCTGCCACCTTTCCCCTTTGCATTTCACAGTGACTGAGCCCCTCTTCACCTGCTCCCCTTTAAACCTCCTTGCCTTCAGTGCCTTCCAACCCCCAGCGCTTTGTTTCTGCTCCTCTTTTAGCCAGGGTCCTCCTTCCCTTAGCTCCTTTATTAGGTTCTGTTGGTCATGGATTGAAATTTCTCCTTCTGACATTCCTCATGGATTTACACTCCTTCAGGCTTTCCTCACTTCCATTCTTCACAGATGTAAAAGTTTCCTGTCAGAGGCAGCTGAAGTGGCTTCGATATGAGAAGTATTTTTTGAGAAACACCTTAATGTTGAGGTATTTCTACAGACTGTGCTCACTTTCTCGATGAAGAGTGGATAGTAGTAGGAGCTGGACACCTTAAGAGCTTGGTCTCTTTTGTGCAAAGGATCTCAGCACCCATCCCTTTAGCAAGTACTTTACAGACTTTGAAAACCCAGATAAAATAAAGCTGTTTAAAATGAAAGTTTTCAAGGCTGGTAGACACTGAAAACAGTTTCTTCTCCAGGGAGATAGATGCAAAGCAATAAAAGAGAAGGCAGAAAATGTAACAAAGAGTAGAGCTTTGCAAGCTTTGCCCCCGAGCAGTTCTTGCAGTGATGCAGTGGGAGGCCCAGCAAAGGTACAGGTAAGAACAGCTCCCTGGGTCACCCTGAACAGCAGCAGCTGCCAAGGTCCAGAGGGCTGTGGTTCTGTGTCTAACCAAATAGGAGACTGTTTCTGAAAGAGAATCAGTTATTTAGAGTCATTTCAAGAAGAGGAAAACGGTAAGAACACTAAAGAACAAGGAGACAAATGTTGTTTAACTTATCACTTAACTAGAAGTGAAGAGTCACCTTAAAGAGCCATGGGCTAAAAAACGTATTTTACAGCTCTGATAAGTGCTGCTTATCAATCATCTTAATCAGGTCATAAAGTACAAGAGTATTACACATTCATGCATCAGCAAAGCATAAGGCAACTTAAAGTAAAAGCAAAATTTGCATGTTTATCCTTATTCTCAAAAAAAAAAAAAAAAAACAGCAAAAGAAATATGAAGCTAGATATAATTTCTGAAGTCTATGGCACTTTGAATATATGTATCATTCTTGGAACACAAGAACACAAGTGATTTAACCTATCAAGTTATTAGTTAAACATATATTAATATTAGTAAATAAAACACTCAAAAGAAATTATTAGAGTGAGATACAAAGTCAAACATCATTATCACTGGATTCCCATGATTGTTAGCTTAGAAAGTGAATTTTATCCAATCATTTTGAATTCTTTTCCTGTCAAGTATTTTCAAATATCTCAAAAGCAATTTAATAAAACTGTCTAATATCATAACCCAACAGTGGAATCCTGCAGTAAAAAATCCTGAGCCAGTGCAAAAGTATTTATTGCAGGAGTGGCCCCTTATTTTTTTTTCTGTGACAGAAGAGCATTTCTATTCATATTCCAAATGCTGTTGCCAGAACTTATTTGAACATATTTTTTGTTTGTTTTATGCAGTCACTGCACAGGATACGAAGCGCTAGTCTGCTTTCCAGTCTTTAAGCTCCAGCACACAACAATTCAATCAAATTCTAAATGTCATCTTAGTCGTAATTACATTAAATATGGATTAAAGGAATATCTTTTGACACAGAATTCTTTGTTCTTACAGTTTACTGATAATTTTAAATGTTAAGTTTTGTGTACCTTTCAAGTTCAGGGAACATGAAAAACAATGTGAGAAGTTGTTGAAATTAAGCCATTGTGTCATAGTTTTTAGTGTGGACTTTGTAAGGCCTTAACTGAAAAATAGGAAAACTCCACAGAGTCTCAGACTGTAATTTTTCATTTCCTCCTGTTTCTCTTTTGTTCAAGTATGCCAGTTATAAAAATGCACCCTCTCTTCTGAGAATTTGTGATTAGAAGAATCTTCATTTTGGTTGCTTTTGTACTCTTTCCTTCATGAAAGATCAGGAGATTTTACAATGCATGGAAGTTGCTTCACAACACTAATGTCCAAAATCATTAGTAATGTTTAAAAATCGACCCAGAAACTATAATCACTCCCCCATTGTTAAACACCAGCTGCTAACCATTTCAGAAATCTTCTAGCATGCCTAATCTGAACTTAGTCCTCCTGCTTTCATATGATCTGTTTCCAATACAAAGCTATAAATTCCTAATTCTCCACTCTTTATTCTTAAAGAGGTAGGTGAAGAGGGGCATCACAGTGCTCTTAACCTGAGAGATATTTCCAAAGGCTTCTGGGAAAATACACTTTTCTGCAGTAAAGACTACAGCCAGCTGAATATTAGTAATTCTCATGAGAAAGCATGAACGAGGTTAAAAATTGATGTTGTACAGGAGTTTTTCCAAGAAAGGGACAAATCTTAGGGCTCTCTTGGTTTGGAAAGGTGAACACATATACAATTCCATGGAAGAAAAAAAAATCCTGTGAGAACCAGACAATATAGGAGGGAGAAAGGATTCCTTGGGAATAAGCTGGGGAAAGTCTCAAGTTTTAAGTTGTCTGTTTCTACTGAGTTCAGAAAGGGAGGAATTTATCAGCCTTCCATGTAAAAGCAGGATTGCATTAAATACAGCTGACTTTAGTCTAAGTTTCTATTGCAAGGAGAGGGAATCTGGGAAGGCCTCAAATATTAACATTTTATTTGAGGCAGTAAGTGATGTTAGTGCCAAAATGAGATAAATTTCCAAGGAGGTACATTTCAAGCTGCTATTCTTAATCAAAGAACTAACTGCAGTCCTAAGTGCACAAATAAAAGATGGCTAGAAATTACTGAAAAAAA
>VZTR01000740.1:226890-256497 GCA_013400775.1 Chaetops frenatus
TTACTGTCAAACAAACCCCATAGTACTGTCACTGGCACATGGTCTTATTTGCACCTTAATTTGGGCAAGGGCATTTCTAAGCACCTTAGTAATCAGATCATACCATCCAGGACCTTGATTAAATATGCAGATCCAGCATGAAATTCAAATAAATAAATGTTTGTGTGTAAAGACCAAGCAGCAATACAGAATTATGAAAAGCTAATACTGTATTACTTACATACTGATAATCTGTAAAGCAGTATATATGCATAGGAACACCACAACTTTAACCTAATATGTTGAGTGCTATATCCAAAACTAGATCTCCTTTTTCCTATTGAAACCATCAAACAGTTTAACATCTATTAGACAGATATACCTCACTTGACAAATAGGTCATTACACTGTTAAATTTCCATGCAAGAACAAAGGAGGTGAAAAACTTTCAAAGCACCTTTTCCTTCACTTATTTCTAACTGACACTAACTGTTCAGGTCTTGACAGCTAAAGTAAAAGGAAATCAAAGCTCTCAAATTAAGTTACTCTCTACCTTGATAGCTATCCCCACAACATCTCTTATCCAGAAGCATCATTAGCACCAGATGTGTTGCACTGACAGAAGACATTGTTGATTGCATTAAACCAGAAAAGACTTTAATTGAATCATTTAAGCACACTAACAAATGTAATGGAATCCCAGAAAGACAGGGGATATTGGAGTATGGGGGAGGGAATGCTCTATCTGCCAGCTGTCTTTCAAATTTCCAAACTGAGAAAAATAAAGCAGAGGTTTAAATTAAATATCCTTAAACACTTTGTAGCCAAGTACTTACTGAAAAAGTTTGTAAAGCTCTTTGTGTCACTGGTACACATTGAGTAACAATATACTAGCCTTTGGCATTGCCCGTTCAAGGTGGGGATCTCAAAAGTTGGGGCTGTCCTGGCCATAAATCATTAAGCAGCACCCTGCTGTCTATCACAGACCAGGAGACATGTCACCACTCTGTGTTATACCTGTCTTCCTCCCCACCTTAGAATTCCTTATCCACACTTACTGCTGTGACCCAACACAGATTTTGCACAGACTTTGAATGAAAACATTTACAGACATAGGCACTTGCAGTTGTTTTTCTCCAGGGGCAGAAACAGTTTCTTCTGTTTGAGCCAGGGCCACACGTTGCATGCACTGTTGGCAGACAGTCTTTTCAACACGTAACAGTTGGGAAGGCTGAGTTCTTGAAGCCACTTAGACCTGGCATGTGTGCTTCACAGTAAGAGGTTTAATTGTGCTCAATCTTGATACTTCAGCTGCTTACCTAAATTATCACCATTTGTGGTATTTTGACCTACTTGCAATGACTGCCAGCCAGCATCTCAAGGTCTACCTTTTCACAAAGTTATTTCAGCCATTGAAATGCAGCAGTCATGATCTTGCTGATGGAGTCTCTGATTACTCACTAATAATAACGTTACTTGCTGTGGCTGAGGTAATGTGAATCAAGCAAATCAAGTGCTCATTTTCAAGATGCCTACAGATATAGATACATGACACATTTGTGACTATGTGAATTAAAGAGTATCTATACAGGTTAGCTATGAGATTATTAAAATCTAAACAGTGGAACTAAAGCATTATGTAAAAAACCTAAATCAGTATCAAAGAAGGTACAGCAAATCTATTCCACAATCCAGGGAGAACTTTCAAAGTCATGTAGCTCAGCACATTTCTGTGTGGGTATTTGAAATTATTTCTTCAATGTAGATGCTCAAGGAGCTTATGAGGTGGTTTATTTCCAAAGAGAAGGTAGCCATCAAAGTGTTTAGGGTAGACAAGCATGTAGTAAGTCACATTTGGTTTCCTGATTCAGCAAGAGTAATTATTCTTATAATTAAGATTTGCTACTCCTAGTTCCCTGATGAAATACAATGTGCTTACAATTATGCAGATGTTCTTTCTGAATCGTTCAAGAATATATAGGTTTTGCTTTTAAGATTGCTGTTACAGTTAAACTGCTGCTGACAGCTTCTGCCATAGCGTTTGCTTTGAGAGGTAGGATGATTCTCATACCCCTTCTCCACAGCTTTTTCAGGCTCAGCTATTTCCCAGCACTTCTTGTTCTAGTTGTTTTTGTCTAGATGCAGAAAAGCCGAAGGCAGCTAATTCTGCAGGCAGAGTCAGCAGGGAGCACATCTGCACAGTTCCCAGGCCCTTGGCCAGCAGGGGAGAGCTGAAGGTCCAATGTCACCCATTTTCTGGGATTCTCCAAGACGGATCCCGCTGCTCCCAACAGCCTGACATACCTGGGGAGTACCTGTATTTAGTAACTTGGTTTGTACAGCAGCAGTTAACTAAGACTATGACTTAACTTTCCCTAAGAAAGAACAGTCCTTGCCAGCCTCAGCTACCAGTGACCTGAGAATGGATTCCTGATATGCTATTTCCTGTTGTCATTTTCAGTGTCCCTCAGGAGAGCAGGATGGAAATAGTTAATACCCAGAAAAATAAACTTGGTATTTCAGTGCAATGCAGAGAGACTCTTGCACCGACTCAGCCTCAGCCATTGTTCACAGACATCATTCTTCCAACTAACTCAATATTCAAATACTGACAACACCACCACAACCATTTTAGCTCTTGCATCCTCCCATTTCCTTAGTAAGCAAATTAGATGAACTGAAGAGACTTTTTCATACCTGCAGAGATGTCTGCTCATTTAAGGAAATATCAAATAGCAAAACCATATTGTTTCAATAGGAAAGATGAACCAGAAAGAAACTGCACATAACCATACAGCCAAGGGACAGTCTGTTTTCACAGCACAAGCTGGACACAGAAGGGCACCATTTGACTCAAATCACCTGCATGCAGTTACTGGAACACAATTTAGGTAGCTGGAAGCAGCAGCTGGCCTCAGACCTGGGTCAGCCCTGACAAAGGCAAGATTATTAACACAAGCTGACAGTGTCAATTCTGCTATATGTCACCATTAAACTGGGTCAACAGCATATTGCACTCACACCTTGGGCTGAGTCCTGAGGAAAAGTCAGTTCTTAAAGCACCAGGTCTGCTTCCAGCAGGATTCCTCTGTACTGAGGACATTTCTGTAGCATGTCCTTTTTCTTGGCATTCTCAGGTGACTGGCATATTGACTACAGACTAGAAATATTTTCCAGGCCTTAATTCTTAGATGTGGCCAAAAATGGAACTCCTGACACTTCAATATTTCCCTTTTCTCTGATTCAGAAGCAATAGTTGCAAACTTCCCATAAAAGTAAAAATAAGGTGCCTTGGAACCACTAAGGCAGTAATGCTTACATGCCTCATTTGGGTCTTTTACCTTACATTAAAAAAACATGAAAATGAATTGATTCAACTTTATCCTGTTTTTTATAGATTCTTAATCATCAATGAAGTGAAAGAAGCCCTGCAAAACAATTTGTTTTAATTGAGGAAGCATTTTTAGAGATAAATGGTTCTACTAGAATTTCAGCTGGCCCTCCTGAATTCTCTTTTCTCACGAAAAGAAATCAGACTTCCTAATCTTGCAGCCTACATCAGCAGAGGCTCTGCTGCTTTTTTGCTGAGGCTAAATTTCTGGTGGTCACAGTTATTTCTATATGTGGTAACTTCCTTCCTCTTTCAAACTCTAAAACTCAATTTGCTTAAGCATATAGTGGTGCATTACTACAAAAATATGGGAAGTGGTTTTATTTTCTGTGTTCCAGTAAATGTCCTTTCAATAAGGACATGCAAATACAGACAGAGCTTGGCCCACAGAACATCACACTGTCAGTGAGGAAGACACCATAATTTTTGAAAGAACCTTGGAAACCTCTCATTTCTCCATCAGGCCAGTCAAAGACTAATGGGAACATCATGTTCTAGGAAAAATAACATGAATTTTCCTATTGTATGCACCATTTAAACAGATTGACATTGCAAATCAAACCTTACTGTCTGTCTTAAAACAAGGCTATTTCTGCAGCCAGCTTTCAAGAAGAAGACCATTCATTCCACATGTGAGATTGAATAAGACAGGTTCAAAAAGTCTTGGACAGTCAAGTATGAGCAAACAGCTCCTGGGGCATACAATAGGTTGGAAACCCTAGGTCATAAATAAATAAATGATAGGTGAACCCACTCAGCACATGTAAGACTAAAGGGGTCAACTAGTTTAATGTTTCACTGAGCTCTTAATGTGAGATGGTACTATTGCAATAGGCAGTTTCCTCAGAACAATGCAAACTACAGGGCTTCACTGACCTACTGTTGAAGGAAAACACCTTTCAGTAGAGGAAAAAACAGGTTTCTAACAACAGCTAAAAAAAGTGGTAGGTGAGGCAGAATTCTCAGAACCACACAGCTCAACATTAAACCTTACCAAATAACTCCAAAACCCCCTTGTTTTTAATTTGAAATGTTAGAGCAGCAATACTACAGACAGATCTCCATCAATGTAATAAAGTAATTCCAGCTGCCCAAAAGAATGTAAAGTACTCCACTGTTCCTTCCACCAAGGGAAACACCTAGATCTCAAATTCCCATTACAGGTTGAACACAGCTCTTAGTAACACAATATTAAATGGGTAGTTTTTTAGCTAAAAGCATGCCTGAGGACAAAATAATAGCAGCATTCCATGATGGATGACAAATCCATAGAGGACCAAGAATCCCAACCCCAGCAGTCCTGTTTACAACAAGCATGTCCTGAATATATTCCCTTGCTACCAACACAACTCCATGCGTACTATGCAAGGTCTTATATAAGCCAAATGCAGAGACAGCTGCTCTGAAATCTTAGAGATCTCATGTATATTAGCAATTCTGGGGCTACCAGCATGACTTATCCTCATGCTTCCACAACTTTGGAATGGTATCAGTGTCCAAGGGGTAAGAAGAAGCCCCAGGGAATGCAGACAACACCAGAGTGACTCTGCACATAACAATTGGCCTCATGTCACTGCAACTGCTCCCACTCAGATCCAAAAGGTCAAAAGTATATTAGAACTGTTAAGCACCTGCAGTGGATTACCAGGTTCAGGACAGATAGATTGCATCTCCCAGCTCTGGCTGGCACAACTGTTAACAACTAATCTTGTCCTTAGAGAGCAGCTCTGCAGCAAACAGGATTGCTGCTCAGCTCTGCTTTCCCACTAAAGCACCGGGCTTGCCTATCTGAAATGACAGCTGCTGTTTCCTTTACCACTTCTATAACTGTGACTTGAATCTCACTGCAGAATGTCAACATTTGTGTTCAACAAATATGATTCATCGTGTTTTGAAAGTAACAGAAATGGAATGATAGAGGCAGCATATGATTCACCACAGCCTTGCAACTGCAAAGAGCTATGTTGAATTAGAATTATGCTACCAATATTTTTTATCTCTGAAATATTTGCAACAGTTATTATGAATTGAGAAGACTGTAAAATAAACACAACCAAAAATTGACCAATATAGTTTGACAATTCTTGCCACAAACCGCTAATCCAGAAAAAATAATCTATTATTTTTTTTCCCTCATTTCTAATTATATTTTCACTGAAGCTCATTTGCTTTCCTTCTTCCTTCAGATTTGCCTTTATCTTCACCCAGTGTTCTATTGCTGATTTCTTTCATTTTATCATCTAGAAGATAGAAAAATATAAAAGCGCCATTGAAATCTATGTTCGTTTTAAGTTGCACCCTTTGACTACAGGCATGGTGCCCCTAAGCTACTTTTAATAAATAACTTTTAAAATAATTGATACTTCATTTTTGCATATCTTTGCTTGTTATTAGTAATTTATATATTATGTATATAATGGCACTAGAGGCAAAGATAAATTAAAGCCTCAGTGGGGCAGGCATCTTGCAGAGTTTAAGCAAGGAATTTTTTCTTCAAAGACATAAGCTAGACAAAAGAGAAAAGAAAAATATTTTTTAAATGCCCTGTGAATAAAAATGTTAATGAGAAATTAATATATTAACCATGATTCAGCAAGTGAAGATGGGATGATTTAAGCACAGGCCTATATGCTTTACAGATTCAGAGCCCACATATCTTGCCAGAATTCATGTGAGATCTCAGTTTTGGCCATAAAATCTTGCTTCCTCTCCCAGAGGAGCTTACACTTGTGAGTAATGCCATACCTGAGAATCACATCACAGCTCTGAGGCCAGGCTTTTCCTGTTCATTCGTAAGAGCTCTAATATTGGCAGCTGCCAAACAGTTTCCCAATTGACCCAGATGAAGTTCTGGAACTCTCACCCTCACCTTTTTCTAACCCTCCTGCTCCTTTCAATCTTTTCTCCTCTGAGGAAACTGTTCATCAGTTCTCTAGCATGAGGCCATGCATTCAGAAAAATGACCCACAACCCGGCATTATAAAAGCGAGATATTACTAAAAGCAGCAAGATTTAGTTCGAAATGCTCTGTAAAACCCAGCTAAAATACAGAGAACTGCAGTTTTAGTATGTAATCTGTTCATCTGCTCTGCGAATGGGTCTCCTTATAAAGCCACTTTGCACACAAAGCGCTATTGCTACCACTAGATGTCAGTTTTACACACTTTAAAATGGCCAATTCCCTTAAAAATAGTAATTCTCTGTTCACAATAGAAACAACTCTCCATTATGTCATTCTTTCTGAACTGACCTTTAATTTTAAGTATCTCATATTTTATTTACCTTCTCTCAACTTCTCCCCCACCCCCTTGGGCCATAGCTCTCCTTCATTAAAGAAAAATAATAAAATTTCCACTATGCATTTATTTAATTATTTACTCAGTCTGAGACACTGGCAGTTTCTGCCAGATATCACTGGCAAAAGTCTGTATCCCAGGTTTTGTCTCTGGAGGCCAGCACAGAAATCTTACATTTATTGCCCAGAGATATTTTTATATTCCATAAGGACACTTTTCATAAGAATACCATTACATTTTTTTACTAAGAAATGCCAAAGTAATTACGTGTAGGCTGCCATGCCAGTTAATAAGGGATATTATTAATATTAGGATTAGGATAATTAGGATATTATGGCTTATTACAATTTTATGATTTTTCAGATTTTTACTTATATTGATTGCCTAAACGTAGATAGTTTTTATTTATACTTCAAATCTCTGTGTCAAAAATGTAGCTGAACATTCCTCCTAATCTTCTACAAGGGGTCTTTACAGGTGTTTTTCTTAAGAACAGTTTTCACTAATTATTCTTAATTGTTCATCATACCGAACACAGAACTTCTATATTATGCATTTACTTTATCACAGCAAAATGGAATTGCTCTTTGTCAAGCAAATCTGTCTTTACTCCCTGCCCCCGAAGAAAAATCATTGAAGAAAATTAGGAGGAAGTAAAATTCATTATACATTATTACATTCAAATATATGTATACAAGCACAAAAAGCAACAAACATCTCCAAAGCTGTCCATGCTCAGAACTGGCAATGGTACAGAATGTAGCTCTGAATTTTTATAAGGTAGTGACAAAACTGTCACCTTACATGAAGCTGTACTGCCCAGATATTGACAGTTTAGCAAGCAACACACTATGTTTGTTTATTATGATGTGAAAGGAATCCCCTCACCCTCACTCACTTCAAAATCTGACATTTTCAAGCTCCTACTGATCCTTCACAGCTCTCCTGGATTGTTGAAGGCATTCTTTGTACCTGCAGCTGCAACCATCTCACACAAAGTGCTTTCCTACCAGAAAGGGCTGGAAAGTAAGGATGGGGAAAGATGTATTTCAATGAACTTCAAAATGGGGTTGAAAACACTATATCATGCAATCAATTCTATTAACAACCTTCTCCAAAGATAGCCAAAAACTTCTTTGAGGCAACAACTCCATTGAAACCATCCCTTTGCACGGTCTCAGCAACCATAAAAGCATGGCAAAAAAACTCCAAAGCAAACATGGAATCCAAAACACATCAAGTACCATGACTGCCAACAGCAATGTTCATGACTTAGGAGCCTTCCTCAGAGAAGAGCTATGCCTAGGGCAGATGAGGGTGTCCTATATTCTACATTTTGTGTTGCAACAAGTTACCCCTTTGCCTTCCTACCACATACTCACTATCCCTTTTCCACCTACCAGGCATCCCCAGGACTGCAAAATGCCCTAAATCCCACCCAGCCAAGGCGTGTGAGCCACCCACGCACACACTGCTCCCTTGCAGGCACATGCACAGAGGCAGAGCACCTCACACATGTACTGCACAGTCCATGGGTGTGAGCCAGTATAAAGTTCTCCAGATGAGAATTCACAAAACCTACTTGTGGGTCTGCAGCTCCAGATTGTACAGATCTACCTTCTCTTGCTTTTGATGCAAGGCATCGCCTTTGTCAGCACCCATGGTGGCAAACAGCTACAGCAGGGTAGGTCCAAGATATGCTTCTGCAAGTAAAGGAACAAAAGACACACCTTAAACATTTGCACTACTACAGCATTTCTCTTGCTCCAGGATGCTGTCTGCAGAACAAAGCTGGTTGGCCTGATCTGCAAGTTAGGAATTTGGGTTACTCTGAGCTACATGAGTTACTGAGAAAGTTGATGCCAGTAGAAATGAGGAAATCAACAGCAGAGTAGAGGAGAACAGATTTTTTAAAATATGCTTTCTAAATTGTGCCCTAATATGAAACTGTAAACATAAAATCCAAACCAAAACAAACAAACAAAAAAACAGGCCAAACACACAAAAAAAAAAAAAAAAAAAATTAAAAAAAAAAAAAAAAAAAATCCGTCCCTTTATTTCTTGATTGTGTATTTGGCAACTCAAATTCCTCCAGGAAAGAAACTTTAACTTCTTTATCGTACATATTAACTTGCAACTTACTCCATTCATGCCAATATAAATCTCTAACAATTTCTATCATAAGCAACCACAGAAGCAATGGTTAACTAAAACCTGGAAGCATTAGTCATCTTCCTACAGAAGCTAACATGTCGTTTCAAAAGTGTTGAGTTTGCAAGATATTTTTGTACTCTTTCCTAGGACCAGAATTCTGCTGCTAAAGAGCAGCAGGAGCTCTTAGTTTCAATCAATACTTCATTTTACTGAAGGGAAAAAAAAAAAGCTTTCAGCTAGACCCATAGATATCGATCATCTCAAACCTCAGTGAGCCACGTAGCTTGATCCCCTCATTGAAGACTGTCCCGGAGGAGGGGGGAAAGAAATAAGTTCTAACTCTCTCAATAAAACATTCCTCAATAAAGGAATTGCTTAGATCCACAGCTTCCTTCTCCACCAAGCTTCACTTTAAGTTTAAAACGCGTCCTATCTGACCATACACACAGCACTTGCCTGTGCGGAAGGCAGCCGTGCTTAGGCAGCACATTCCAACAAGCAGCGTCCTGGAAGGACTGAAAGTTACACAAGATATTTCTCTGAAATCACCCAGCCATTATACCTCGGCAACCTTTATGCGCACAAGTAAGGATTTAAATACTCTGTTTTGCAAAGAAAAGGAAGTGAACAAGAGTCAAACCCTTACAACAAAAAGCATAGCTGCCCCTCCTCCCCCTCCTCTTAAAAAGCGCAAGAGATGGTGAGGAAATGGCCCTGCTGCTGCTGGTTATTGATATGCAGAGGCAATTTGGTGACTCATCACTACAGCTGATGTAGCCAAACAAGCCCAGATGGGCCTGAATGGCAATCACACAGCTCAATACACTTCTACATTTCCTCTGGAATCTGGTGATTTCTAGATCCACTGGATCATCTGCTAATTACCATACCCACTACATGTAGATACACAGCTGCTTTTTGTTACAGTATAATTACAGGCTAAGTATTAAATGTAGGGGCTTCTCCACTGTCTGAAATGGCATATTTTCACAACAAATATCAAAGACATGCAGAGATTCACTGGAATTTAGATATAGACTGAGGAAATATGTTTTCTCTGCGAATGCATATGTTCTCCACTCAATCTTCTCTCATACACCTATTACTAATGTCTCCATTTGTATGCTGATACAAACTCATCTATTATGCTGATGAGATGTTGAGAGAAAAGGCAAAATAGTTTGGTTTGGGACTGATGGCTGGGCATTATTCAGAAAAAACAGATAGATCTGGTCAAACATCAGTCATACTACAGTGAACTCAAGATCACTGCGTTCACTGGAAAGTATCTATTTCAGAGATTTCGCATCCACTAGAGGTTTGCCTAGGAAGCATCAGGAAATACACAAATTAATTTGCTCTTCCAAACACAAATATAGATGGAGGGTTAGAATTGCATCTGCTAAATGGACATGTTTACAGCCTGACCTATCCTCTGCTGAAATCTATGCTGAAAAAGGGGGCATTTTAGCATTAGAAGGTTTCTGGCCTGAAAATATGCAATCCCACTCTTGGTCTTAGTACAATTCAGAGACTTTACTGGAAATATTACACTAAAGAAAAACCCATAGATGAAAAAGAAAGGTCTAATTTATAGTAATTTAAAACTCTGACTCAAGAAGTTTGCCTGCAAGCTGTGCACTACCTTGAACATCAAAAGTACTGCATGAAGTCCTTGTTCATATTGAGGTGAAAGAGCTACACAATCATTTGGTGAAACTGTCTCCAGTACCTGAATTAGCTTGTTCAGCACTAAAATAGGCACTTCATGTGCCAGTATAGAACACTACAGATCCTATTTCTTTTTCATCACCAGCTTTTCATGGGTTGAGAAGTCATGCAGAACTTTAGAACAAGAACAGACCAAACATGAGGTTAATAATATCCCAGCCATTGTTAAAGTATCTTCCACTCAGCCATTGTTATACTAATCTGCTGATTTGAGTGAAAAAAATGCAAAGAAATTCTATGGTGAAGAGAGACTATATTAAATGGCTTGCTTATCCCTTCTTGAATGATTCATTAACCAGCCTAATTTAATCTGCTACATGCCCTGGAAAATTCCAGTTTAGCAATGTAGTGTGTGCTACCAGCTTTCTAGAAATGATACAACAGTCCAACAACAAAAAGTTAAGCATTAACCAAGATGAGACAAGCATGTAGCTACAAAACTAAAAACTGTTTTTTCAGGTCCTTCCTTTGATGACTTTTCAAAATATTGTGTATTTCACTTCATGGATTGCTCCTGATTAAAATTATCTCCATTTAAACTACAAAACCTGTTTTCTCTCTTTTCAGAATGCATCAGAATATGAGCTGAGCAGATTCAAAACAATGCACCAGCCGTAAGTGTCTCATTGTTTTCCATTTCCCCATTGAATGACTAACACACTTGTACTACGACAGTTGCTCTGTTAATAAATCAGGAAAAACGGGAATTGAAACCTCCTGCTCATGTGAATTTAACATTAATTATGGGGGTGGGACTTCCTCAGGGTTAGGTTTACAAGAGCTGTGGTTCAGATCTGTTGATCAGCACCAGATGCTGGGTGTTATTCTCCCTCAGGATAGAAAGGGACAACCATAATATTTGTAAAAGTACAAGTTCAACTTATTCCAGAACACAAAGACTCTTTTCTTGTATGGCATTTGAGGTCAAATTTTCAGAATTTGTTTGTCTGCTACTTAGGGATCAATTTAAGTGATCAGTTTAACAAAGTGCTATGTTGAAAGTAGTTTAAATATAATTTAAATACAGTACTGAACAAGCAAATATAGATATAACATTTGAGAAATTCCTTCACATAACTTGTGACAAATCAAGTTAATTTTAAAGGATATCCTTAATGTTCAAATACATTATTTCTCTTGTGGAACTACACAGAAATAATATTATGGAATTTTCTCTATGAGCCAATGGAACCAAAAATACTTCAGTTTAATATTGTGCATTGCTGTTCTTCACATAATGGGTGTTATTATTCCATGTAGCTTCCCCCTCCCCCACTTGCTGGGAAAACATTGATCTATCTACAATTTTTTTTCTGAATTCTGCTTTATTGGTAAGACACTCGATGAACTTGAAGGCATTTTTACTCATCAAATTCCTACCCCTACTGATAGGAATTTGTTGAGACCATAGGTAAATAATCTTCTGGGTTAAATTTAATACTTAACTAGATGAGTAAAAAAATATCAAAGGACTTTCTTGCAAAGCAATTAGTCTAACAGGACATCATTTTGAGAGAAAATTTAGAAAGAATTAATATAAAGTCAACCAAGGGTACATTTTCTGTTTCTGACATAGATGAATCTGATCTACTGCAATACTGGGGCAAACAGAAATATGTTGAACTGAGGCCAAGATTTGCACTTTTATTGATGTGGGCATTCAAGCTTTGAATTCTCAAATTGTATATTGGAATAACAAAAGTGTGAAGTCTGTTGTCCAGAGCGTTAAAATTCCTTAAATTCACAGTGTGGATATGATATCCCTAGTGCCAACTTCCAATCTAAAATCTGTTACTCTTACATCATACTACTTTCTATTGCAAAAATTGCCTGACTTTCTAGCACTCACTGTTTGACTGGAGTTGGTCTACATTGATCCATCCAAGACAGAACAACTGGCCTGTTCAAGCATGTTCATACAGCAGGTAATTCCCAATGGACCAAAACACTGAGGACAGATAAACAGAAAATTAATAATTGCCAGACAAAGACTGAAATCTTGTGTTTCTCCTGGCAGTGGCCAGGGCTTCAGGTCTCTGCCTTTATGCAGGTTTATTCATAAGGCTTCATCATCAGGAGTTAGGTTCTCTGACCACCAGCAAAAGCTCTTTGCCTTTCCCAGTCTAGTTCAACGCTTGCTATTCTTTTTTCCACAAGATTTTGAATCGACAAGGCTGTAAGTGCTCTGTGAGCTAAAACACATAGTTATTCTCTATTCTGCTGGGACATCCCATAACAAAGGTACCAGGAGCAATCTGCAGCCATGCTTGGCTTCATGCTTCATGCTTGGCCGTGCTTCCCTGCCCTCTGCACCAAACACCTCCACTAATTTAATGCAAGGCTCTTTTCTCTCTAGCCAGTACCATGCTTGTTGTCTATGGGGAACAAACTACCTGGACAAAAATGACAAAATGGTTTATCTGGAAAGAGTTTATCATAATAGTTCTGTTTTGTTAATTTTAAGTAAACTTTTTTTGCACTACACTTTTCATGAAGTCTCTTACTATATTCTGGTGGGTTTACTATGGCAATGTTGGCTTTGACAGCCTAATGACAGCCCCATATTAACTAGTTCCCACCTACACTTTAAGGCACAGGTCTACCCAGATTGCTTCTGAGCAACTACTGAATATTAAGGTGAAATTACCAAGGTGCAGTCTCTACCAGTGTCTTGCCCTACCCCTGAAATGCAGCAATGAAAGATTTTCTTCCCCACTTGCCAAAACAATGTCAGGAGAGAGGTGCTGCTTTCAAACACAAGACAGCAGAGTACTGAGTCACTGGTCCAAACCCTCTCTGGAGTTGGCTGCCAGGGTTGTGCAACAAACTGCTCTCACAGGTTTACCTGTTGTCAGCAATCCCCACATCATGTTGAAATCTTGAGCTTTGCATAAAGCCCTTCTTAAGCACCACTGTATTTTTCACTGCACACAGCAGGCTCAGTGGATAAACTCTCACCCTGAAAGCCTGAGATGGCCCAAAACACTGAGTTCACTCTCAAGAATGCCAATACAACTGCACTTTGCAAACACTTCCAATGAGAGCAGTTTCAAACATCCCACTGACTACAGTCATGGGCTCGTTTAGTCAGTGCTAACGTTTATGCCAGGGAGAACACTGTGTGGAACATCATGCTACATTCAGGAGCACTTTCTGAGAGACTGCAGGTGCCATAATCCACCTCATACCACAGATATAAGAGGAACTCAAGGCCTTTCCAAACATGCTGTCTTGCTGTGCAAATAAGACTGGTATTTGAATTCAGAAAAACCCTGCATATAGGCTATAATTCAATTATAAACATCCAAAATTTGGAAGCACACCTCAAGAAATAAATGTAATTACAGCTCCATCACCTCAGTGTAGATATCCCAAGACTTAGAGTATCAGATGTTTATGCAGAAGTTTTTTCATAATGCTTTCAGCTTACCCAAGATTCATTTTCCCAGGGACCATGAAATTAAAAGGCTGCCTTTATAGCTAATGTGATTAGAAATTCATCCCAGATCAAACTCAGAATAAATTTTGCTCTCAGCTCCGGAGCTCTGGGGATTACTTTACAAAATCAGGATTGAAATGTTTCATCACAAAATCAGTACTTTCTATCACATGCAAATTTAGAAGTTCTGGCTGTGACAGATTGCCAGGTAAACAAGAAATGCTCTCCTGCAAATCAGGTCTGAGGTGTCAGGTCTCAAGTTTACTATTTGTATATAGCAACATGCAGTTATGGAAGATCCTGGGTAATAAGTGAGCTGTGTTGCAGAACACATAATTACAAGATCTATTTAATTATGGTGTGGGCAACATTTGATCTCCTTTGCTTGAAATAAGTATCTATCAATTTTCACTTCTGTGAAAAATGTTATTACTTTATTCCACCTGGAATTTATATTATATGCAGAAAAAATTGCTATTCTTAAAACAAGTAATTATTCTGTAATTAAGAGCAATTTATAGATTAGTTTCTATATTATTTTTTAATTTGATTTGATAATAATTTTTCAGAACTCTGAACTGAAATTTTCCATCCCTGCCTTCCAAGAATGGAATCATCTGAATAAATTCTCAGTTGTAAGAGTTGTTACATACCAGGAAAGTACCTTTGTAATGCTGAGGTGTTCCACTTGAGATGTCTGCACTTGCATAGTTCAAACTTAAAGAACTAGAAATGTTACACATTAACACCTTTTTTTTATCGCCTCTCCATTCACATTTTTTCTTTTATTTCTTTATTAGGGAGGTAAACAACTTAATGTGGAAAATTTACTTTTCAGTTTTTAAACAGCCATCAACCCTTACATAAACTTAACCAAAGACTAATCCTAACCAAAATACTAATAAAGTTATTGAGATTTCTATGACAACTCGTCTCTTTCCTTTAAAAAAAAATTTAAAAAAAAAAATAAAAAGAGAGAGAGAGAGAAAGAGCTTTTGCTCTCTTTTTAAGCAAGATCCAGTGGTACAGAAATCTTGTCTTGTGCAGAAAATCTGCATTTGGACTTTCCCCATTCCACAGAAAGCTTTGCACTGAAAAACAAAGGCAGTAGATGACTTCTATTCCAATAATTAGTAAGCAGGGAAGATTATCCCCTATCCTTGGGATATACTATAATGGTTTCTTATTACCCTTATATCCTTTAAATACTGACTCAGGCTGAATGGTTTATGTCTAACTATATAGATTTGGTTCCTTGATTTCCTTAGGTTTTGTTGTAGCTGAAATTCCACTGAAAAGTCTCCACTTATTCCCAAAACTGCAAAAGGCCAGGGCTGGAAATTTAGAAGATACCTCTTCGTACAGTGAGACTTCCCAATAAAAAATGATACCTAAAAGAGACCAGAACAGGTTTCCAGTACATAACTCTAGTGTCACAGAAACATACTATAGGGCAATATAAACTTTCCAAAGGAAAAAAAAAATATCTGAATTTTACTTCAGATCCCATTTTCATGCACTATCTAGGCATTTCTAGCATAAAAAGGCTATGAGAAAAGTTTACCCAGGCATCAAATATTTACAGAGACAGCCATTGGCTGAAGATTAAAATGGATTCTAGGTATTATTCTGTTCACAGGAGGATCTGGAAAATTTTTCTTCAGCAAAGCAACACCATCCTGCCTTCTTTTACAGCAGCAGAAAATACTATACTTCTGCAGCAGAAAGGGGGCAACAGACACTTGCATTGGAGCAGTGGCTCTTCCATCCTGCAGTTACTCAAGGAGGAGGAGAGGCCCCCTCACAACTAAGGAGCATAAAGATGTAGCTAGAAAGTACATTTGGCAGAGCTTATAGAGAGAAAACATGTATCTGTATACAGAAATCATTGGAATTCATTGGAGAATATAATTCAGTCTTTGAAAAAGATACTAGAAATAGAACCAAAACAGTTCTCTCAAAAGTTGAAAATACAAAAAAATACACAAAATATACAATTTTGTATTCTCTGATCAAGTCCTGACATGCAGATATTTGCTGGGGTGTTCCTAATTTTCAAATAGCAGAGGAGGCAGCTGGGATGTTACAGTGCTACAGTACTGCAGGAGTGGTTAAAGTGGGAACTAATCTGGCAGTGTTTAATTCCTGTGGTTCTGTGTACTATATTCCTGCCTCTGGGCTGAGCAGAAAGAATGTATGACAAAAGGTTTTCTTTATGCACATACCACTGTTAGACTGAATTATCACTATTGTAGTTACGAGGAATGCCTCAGGGTTAAGATGTATTGTCAGTGTTGGAAGGCTTTTTTCCATTTTCATGCAAATTGCATAGGGAAACTCCAATGAAATAAATTAATTTTGTCCATTCATATTGAAAATAATCCCATTCTCAAACAGATTAAATACCAATTGACATTTTCTGGAGGTCACCAAAGAACTGATAAAGTATGAAAGATGTCAGAGAAAATCGCAAATTATCTTCCCAACACCCTTGATGCTGTGATGAAAAACAGTTTCAAGCTGTCTGAGTATCTTCTTAGCCCATTTGGTCCTCCCTATCCCAGTTAGGAAAGCACAGAGGCACAGATGTTGCAGCTTTAGCTGGTTTATGTGTATAAACATATATACATATACATACATACNAACATTAATGTTCACTAATGTTCAGGACAATTTATAAATCAGAAAATTATAGAATTAGTCAAACTTGCCCAATCATTTTTCATGCTACCCTACCATGCTCAGCCATCTATGGAATGTCATTAGAGGCGGTGGGGGTAGCAGTTATCAGTGCTTCTTTAATATCAAAACTATGCTCATTTTTAGGGACCTTCAGCAAGCTGCACCAGAGATACTTTCTGATAACCGTGAGACAGACTAGAGATCTATCAGCCCTCTTTGAAGAGCAAGGGTGGATCAGCCTCTGAGAACAAAGCCTGTGCTGATCCAGCTGGAGGGACTGTAAGAGTCAGCTTCATCTCATTAAGTTTTAGTGAAAGTAGAAATGTTTCCCTCTGTTAGTACTCTAGACCAGCCTAAATAGCAATGGAATGTCAGTCACGCAGCAATTCTCTTTAGGTACCAAAAATCAAAGAAATGGGTCACCTGTTTAAGACAAGTGTCCAAATGACCTGCTTATGTTTCTACACAAAGCCAGAAGCAAGGACCAGAAATGGAATCTGTTGCCCAAATCACAAACTACTTCTTCACCAACATCATGTTTCTGAACAAGATCCCTTTCCTCTACCCTGTCAGTTGATGTGCTTTCCTTTTCTCTATTACATATCTGTACTCAGACCACAGAGAAGAGGTTGTTGTAGTTTCAATTCACTGGTCTTTCTTCCCTTTTAGAGAATCATATTTGTTAATCAGACAGTGCTGCACCTGGGGCTCAAAACCAGAAGAAAATAACTTCTGGCTCATTCAAGCAACGAAGTGTGAAGGGCTATTAATTTATAATCACATTTTAGCAGAATTCCACATGTGCCCCAGCTCAAGTACATGCTGGGCAGAAAACAGAACAGATGTCTGGGCTCATTTTGCTCTGGAAGCCCAAACTGGAGTCCTCTCAGCTTTTGAAAGAAATACAATATTTAATTTACAGTGTGTTATCAATATATATTTGTGCTCTCTGCAGGAGGGGCATTTCATTCTTCTTGCTTTAGACTAGCTTCTGTGAAAATGAGTGAAAACACCACCTCTTTTTGCTTTTGTATAAGCATTTATTAGATCATACGTTTGTGCTGTGATGTCAGATATTCTATGAACTATTTCTAAGATAATGAAGGAAAGTATTAAACCAAATTATGTAAACTTAATTTAGTTCAAAAATGAGAAAAGAACATGTTGAGATGATACTAAACAATGAAAAGTGCAGCACTTAAAAGTGGGGTCATCAAGACAAGCAAAGTAGAGAAGTTACAAGACAAGCTGCAAGGAGAAGTTAAGGGACCATAGCAGGAGGGTCTGATGCAGCTGCAAGGCAGACAGTTGGGGTTGCAGCAACCAGACACTTGAAACAGCTTCAGAGGAGGCTGCTCAGTGCAGCTGGCCTGGAAAAGATGAAGTGCACTTGGTAGGAATGCCACAGCAGCCCCTTGTGCAACAGAATTCAAGACCTGAAACCCAACTGTCTGAAACCCATAGAATTAATAGCTTTGCCAAAAATATTCAAAGATTTGCCCGCCAAAAAATACAAAAATTGTGTTCGGCATGCAGATAAATACCTTTTTCTTAGCACCTTCCTTATAAAGTCCCTTTCCAAGAGCAAACAATGGGAAGAGTGTAGGATTACCTTAGTAACACCTCAGACACTGACATGGCAGCACTTGTGCATAACTGCATGCAGATGCATTGATGCTCATCAACACATTACTCAGGGCATCCGAGAGCCTCTCTGGATACACCACCTGTAACCACCTAAATACAGACAGTATGATAATGTACAGATATGAAATGATGAGACCCAAGCATCTGAACGCTGGCCTTCTCATTTTCAGTGCTTCAGAGCACCTGTATGCTTGCACTGGGTGCAGTGTAGGAACTGAGGAGTTATCATCAAGCACAGGAGCTGCTCAGCTGCCAGAAGCAGGAACACTGCTCTAATGGATGCTGCACATGACCAGAAATGTCTTGTCTTAAGGTGTGGCTCTGCTATGTCTTGTTCCAGACTGCTCAGTTGTCACCAGCTTCAGCACCGTGCTCCCTCCACATACAGTATAAACACACTTTGACTTTACAGTCTTGATGTTTGTTTGTAATTCTTAGAAATAACATTGAGGTATGCTCTGAATTCTTGAAGAGGGGAACTGTTTTCAGGCCAGACTTTGGCCAGTCCTTTGCCACTCTAAGAGCAGCTTTCCTGCAGGATTCTACACTTTAGGACTACTCAGACCACATCTTGCAGGTTATCTTATCAAGCTCCTGGAGGACAGAGGGATTAAAGAATATTCTCCATAGTAGGGAGGCAGGTCAGTCTCCCTGTTGAAATCTGTTTTGGTCTGGACTGAGTCTGCTGCTAAAAATTATAATGGAACGGTATTACCTAATCTGTCTTTTAAAATATTTTATTTTATTCTTCCACAAGCCACCATGATTTTTCAAACCCTGAAAACCTCCTTCTGTTTCTAATAGCCAAGAATTCTGGGAGGGGGGGGGGGAATGGAGTTTTTATGTATTTTACAGTTCTTATGCTAGCTTTCCTGTTTTCTATTCTCCTCTACCTACTGCCATTGCACATTTTAGGTACTCTCCAAGGATATCCTTGACAGAGCATTAGGTCTCAGTTTCTTCTTCACAACTCTGGCACTGAGTTTGACAGACACCTGCTACCACAGCTCTGTCATTTCTCCTATTTAGTTCCTCACTGCTCAGTTTCATGGCTTTTTATTATTTTACCAAGCTGTCAGAATACAGATTATAACCTAAAAATGTGTTACTTTTTCAGTTAACATACCTTATCATACATTACATAAGTGTAATTAATCCTTTCCTAAATCACTGATTTGGCTGATATAATTAATTACCCTTATCAGTATATTAGTTCCTCATTTAATTCCTCTGGCTCAGGGAATAATATTCTGAAGAAATACATAAGAATTTAAGACATATCAATGCTGTTGCCTTAATTAATAGATGCTACAGTTCAAGAATACAGAAGTAAAAGAATTATTTGTATTGCTTGGAATGTCAACATGAACTACCAGCTATATTACTATTTTTACTGGTACAAATATTGTTCACATATAGCCCACAAATAGATAGATTTTAATACACCCTGAAGAAGAGTTCCAAAGTCAATGATTTCTTAGCATTATTTTTTATTTTTAAGGAAATAGAAGTATGATTCACATGTATAGTCTTACAGGTATTCTCTGCTAGATGTCCCTTTCCAGGGATTTATTCAAAATTACAGATAAACCAACAAATTTAAACAATTTCAACTTTTAACCAAAAGCAGTACTAAACATGTATCATATACCTCCAATGCGTTGATATTTTATTGGGTTTTCCCCTAAAAAGAAAAAAAAGGCAGCTAAGTAAACACTGCAAAATAACAAATGCTGCTAATTTCTGATCACAGACCTTACAGATGTCTTTCCAGCAACACTCTTCTACCATCACCAAGGTGAATATAGAATCAGATCCTCTGTTAACAACGATGAATAATGGGAATAAATTCATCAGGATTAAAGATGTAAATGCTCCCAAACCAGCCTAACACAAAACCAACATATCTGTACACATCTATACCTGCCATGTACCTTGCAGAGTCCACAGGATGGAGCACCAGTTTCTGGGAAAGCACCACTTTCTGGACTGATTTGAAGGGTTGTTGATTCACAATCAATGCCCCAAGAACATTTTGAAACACAGCCCCACAGCTCAGCTCCAGCAGACACCCAAGCTTAGGCTTAGAACTCATTCTACATCAAGCTCAAAATGTCATTCCTCTATCACAGCATTTCTTTCTACTCTGACATCCTTGACTATCAGCTTTCTTAAAGCAAAGCAATTGTGGGTCAGCTCAAAGGTCTGTGTCAGCTCAAAGGTCTGTGTCAGGTGACATTTGTGACAGCAGCCTGCACCCAATACTCAAGGAAGAAAGAACAAGCAGATGGGTAGGGGTGGGTGCCTTCATTCATGTGTGTGAACAGTGCATCACTGCTGGGCTGGTGCCACCCCCCAGGGACCACCTGAAACAAAGGAAATTACACTGTGCACTTCAACTCAGGTAGTATCAGTTCCACCAGGAATGAGAATAATAGAAATCTATAATTTCTTTAGATGCTTATGATACTCTGAGTAGGTTTTTCCATAAAAAGAGCAATTCTCCTGTGAACAGAATGATGAAAGTTAACCGACCTTAAGGAAAGGTTAAGCTTAAAAGAAATCACAACACTTAAGGAAAAGGTACCTTAAAAACCAATAACCTCTCCCTGGAATATTCTACTGTATCAGTATTGTCTTCCTATTTGCTAACTAATATGGACATTTTAGAGCAAAAGCTATACAAATATCATACATCTTGTGAGCAGTTTCAAATTACAAACAGTACATAGTAAACTAGTCTGCAGTCATCAATCTGTTTATAAACATAATCCTGACTCAGCATCATGACAAAACAAACAGGACAGTTTCAAATGTATGACATAACCCCAGACAGAAAGCTACAATACAGAGAAAGGTGTTTAATATCTAAAGCCATGCTGTAGATGTTGGTAAAATTCACTAATGAACAGAAATTAAATACCTTGTACAGCTATCATCTATCATATTGTTTCTAAACTAACAGTCAGAAACTTTCTTCAATCACAAAATATTTTAGACTCTGATTTCCTCAATGCAGTGACCTTCTTGTTCTCTATTAGAACACTACATATATAAAAAAGGAAGATTGTTTATAAATAATGCAATGAAGTATAATGGATATTCAACTTAACATATATGTATCTTTACATGTGGACTTCTATCATATTTTCTTTCTCCTTTCATTTCTGACTTTTCTATTTTTCCTTTGTATTTTAAATCCAAAGGGAAGTTATCCTGAAATCCAGCATTTGATAGTAAATATAGACCCACAAACTTGTAAAGTAACTCTTTTAAATGATGTACTACAGCAATAAATGTTTCACATTAGGATCTATAAAAATAATAACCCTCTCTGATATAGTGTAGGACTCCAATTCATCTGCTATAGTTTTGTGGTCTTAATGCAATTAATATTACCAACTGTGTAAACATATCCTTAGCAACAATCCACAAAATTTGCAGCCTTAGACAACAGAAAAATTTCATGGCTGTAGTTACAAGTCTGAACAATTTTTCTCCACAGAAGAGAGTATTCCATTAAAGTGTTTATCTTTGGTCATAAAATGTTCTCTTGCTATTATTTCAAATAGTAGTTTGATACTTAAAAAGATAGTAATTTATTTCTTTAGAAAGTCTCCCATCTCCCTGATCATTTTACTGGGGTTTCTTGGGGTTTTGGTTTTTTTGGGTTTTTTTTGTGGGGTTTGTTTGTTTGTTTGTTTTGTTGTTGTTNAAAAGACTTTTGAAATTTTTTCTGTTCAGTGACATCTCTGCTCCCATAACACAGTATCAGGCAATTCCAGTTATCCAGGAAACAGGAGAGAGCAATCTTAAGCAAATGGAAACACATGGAAATAGAAAAGACTACAGACAAAATTATTTTTCCTGTTGTTAAGCAAGAATAAGAAAATGTTCAGACAGCATAATTATGGTCAGTGAAGTGCAGATTACCAAACTGTGCCAGAGAATACACCCAGCAATCCTTTCCCTTGGCTGTATGAATTACAGGCCAGTACAAGAAAGAGGTGGCTTAAAAATTATTAATTTTCCAGCATTCTCCAGATACTGAAGGTATCATGGTATGTGTACCAGCACTATATAAAAATAACCCTATTTCAAGACATTCCTTTCACTTTGAAATTTTAAAAATTTGTGCAGCCTTTTGTCTGTGTGAGCAATTTCATCAGCAGGGACACAAACATATTTAGAGCATTCAGCACCTATGCCTGAACGCTGCCTGATGATTGTAGGCACCTCTGAAAGGAAGGCACAAACCACTGCTTCTCCCCAGCCCTTCCCTGTCCTAAATCTCATCTCACTGCCAAGGCACAATACCCCAAGCTGCTCCCACAGGGGCTTCCTGGGTGCCCTTCAGGGTAAATCCACACACCGAACAGGAGGGTGGATGAAAAAGCAAACTTGTCCAATTTAATCCTACTGCAGCAAGGGGTGAGGAGGAAGGAGAGCAGGGTACACCAGCCCTGCAGAAAAGTCAGAAACAAGCATGGCTTGCCAGGCTGCAAAGAACCTCCCTTCCATGGTTAGGGTGAGAGGGGGATGAAACTGGCCCTTAGGAGCATCTCCATTGCAGTCACTCTTGGCTGCCAGAAGGGGATCAGGTTTGCAGCACAAGCAGAGCTCTCCCCAAAAGTCACTGTGGCTGCCAGTTGGCTCCAACACAGGCCACTGCCTCTGAGACAATCTGACTTCAAAAGCTTTGAGTTTGACATTAAATAATTAGCCTGTCTGTAGGAGCAAATTTTGTGTTTCCGTATGCACACGGAACAGATGACAGTAAAACTGAAAAGCAGAAGTGCAGCTTTTTGCACAGTCCCCAGAGAAATAAAACACATATTCTCAGCAGGTGTTAAAATGTGTTTGCTCAGAAGACTCCTCATGAGAAAAGCCTACTAAATTTACTGTTTTCACATCTTTGCCAGCAGTACCTGCCTACATGTATGACCTGTTTCCTCCAGTGAGCCTAATGCCAAACCCAAATCCCATTCAATAAAATTTAGAGTTGCATTTTCAAATGCATCTCCTATTACTAGTACTGTAAGACCAACTTTGAGCATGCCATTTGGTATCCAAAATGATAAAGGATTAAAGTTTTTAAGATTTCTAGGGCAGTTGATAGGAGTCTTTCAAAATCAACACTGTGGCATTGAACCATTTGACTCCACAGTGAGAAGACTAAAACTTCTGAAAATCAGTATTATTTAAAAACACTTGGGACAGAAAGGTACCCTCTTCTCATCTGCTTAGACACAACTAAAGGCCACATGTAATTTTCCCTGTGCAAGAAGTGTTTCCTAGTTTAAAATGGTGTATAAGCATCCTGGAAAAGGAAAAAAATCCATTGGAATAGATTAGTTGGGAAGAAAAAGAGATGAATTATTTTAAACATAAAGCACAACTGTTTCACCTGTTTGTAGCAATCAGTAAGTAGCAAATATAGAGAATATCATGAGAAATCGTGTTCCATAAACTCATGCTTTCCAAATACCAGCTATGGGACACTGAATAGTAGGTTACATAGACAGTGTGTCAACCAAAATAGAAATTGAGGGGGCAAAAAACTATGTCTAAATTTACATCATTTTAAACAATAGAGTTTGAGTGCATTTCTGGCCTGTTATAAAGTACCACAGATTTGCATTCTGATCCATATGATCAAGCACAAAACCCTCACAGAAAGCATGTGACAGTCTACTGCTAAATTTTCTGATTCTCCTTCACTCTTCACCACCACAGCCCATTGCTGGCACATCTTCCTACAGATATTCTGAAAGCAGAAGAAATCAAATACATACAAAATACTATCAAACAGCAGATTCTGTTAGGAAAAAAACTGAGCCTGCAACATGACTACAGGTTCCAGTTCAGATTCAGATGGTTTGTATTTGGGCTCTCTTCCAACACAGATGTAGACAGTACCAGTTTGGGCTATTTTCAGTCCACAGCCTTGAAAAAGAGAACTGTGGCAATCATTTCCTAACTTTCATGTGAATGCAGACTGATCAAGCCAAATTCCTGTTACTGACCAGTTATATTTACATCCACATTGTGTTTCTATGGTTGGAGCTCTGTCTTCAGTGCTAATCCAGTAGTACAAAATCAGAGCTCAAGCAGTAGATGCATCTTCTAGAGTTCTTCTCATTTGAATAGATACTGTCTTTGAAGAAATTATCAATCTGGGATTAAAGATAGCTGTAGATATGGGCAGGGAGAAGTACCTCTGAGCTAGGTGAAATACTATGACCTCAACACAGTAAAATCAGACAGATATTTTGAAGTGAACTGTCCATCATTTTATGTATTGCTCAGGACAGCTTAGAGTGCTGCTCTATTGCCAGGATTTCCTAAAGGAAAAACCAAGCAAAAGCTCACAAAGCTGTCTTTTAAAGTGCAAATATTGCAACATCCTGTGATTCTCCACATTCCCCAAAAGTAGGGAAGTCAAAATCAAAGAACACACTTGGCATGAGAAGGTTGTCCATGAAATTCTCTCAATGAATTCTTTTCTATAAAGAACAGTTGCATCCTTCACTCCTGAGTACCTCTAAGAAAAAATATTTGGTCCAATCACCTCTAATACTGTTGGAGAGAAAATTTTGTTAATAGGGGGTTAAGAAATGGGTTTCTGAACATGACTGAGAGAAAAAGTAAGTCTTATATGGTCAGGTTATGAATAAAAATGCAACCTAGTAATTACACTGATTGCTTACTTCAAATCAGGTTTCTTAGCAGTTTTATATATATTGAAGGCACTAGACTGTATCTATGAGCATTAATGTAACTTGTAAAAAATAGCTTCCTCTTGCATAGTCATGCATAGAATGAGATCCTTTGATGCAGCACTGTCTCCTCAAAGCATCAAAAATAAACATTAGAGATTTACTGTAAATCAATGTTTTAAGCTATTTGCAGTTCTTTTTATTCAGCTTCTCATTGCTAAATGTTTATGCTATTTGACAGAATTTAAAATTGCCTGCTTCTATTTCAACTGTGTGAAACCCAAGATGTTCAGGAAAAGCAACTGAGAGCCAAAGCTGTACCTACGCCCTGGCTTGGACTTTTCACACTCCTTCCTGCAGTTTGGTTGCCCATCTCTCCTGTGTGCAACAGCTCCTGCCTGGGCCATGTTCCAGGGGTTTCTTGGCATGCAGAGGAGGCTATGGGTAGATGCTGCTGCACCACAGAGCCTCACCCCACCTGCAGTCAGGATGTGGCTCCAGAAACCAACCCAGATCAGGAGCTCAAACAGGCCCCTGAGTTCCCTAGACTAAACACAGTCATAATCTGTAACCTCTGTTAAGACAATGGCAAAAATGGTCTGCATAAAAAGGTGTTAGCATCAAAATTTATGAATCTTAAAGGAAGATATGCACAGCTGATGTATTATATTTAAATTTAGTAGCTTCAGCAGGAACCCCTGACAAGCCCAAAATCATCATACAAACCATGTACTAGAAGGTATTAAACTAGGGAGCATTAATTTGTGGAAATAAGGAAAGGTAATCATCAAAGGAGTCAGAGATAAACCTTTGGGCAAGAAAACAGACCCATCTTGTCAGTGATAGCAGCCAAACTCTGGATTTTACTTAATTAATTCTCTACAATTGGCTCTGTATGAAGATGTTTGTTCTGATCTAGGGACATCACTTACCAAGCACTAAAATGCATTAGAGAAGTCATCTGATCCTTTTGTTTCTATGCTACAGGAGTTTTTTACCTACCCAGAAATTCAAAGTCAAACCAAAAACTATCCTAACAATAGGATATAGAGAACTGGAGCCCTGAAAGAGGAAATAACTGGCAATTCATAAAAATTTGGACCAAACTAAGGTAGGATGCTCACAATTTTGTGACAGAGTTTGTTTCAGCAAGTCTGGTTTTGACCATGCCCCAGTGGCCTCACAGCTCTGAAATAGAAACCAGAACATGCCACCAGAATGAGGCAGCATGTGGAAGGAAAGAGCTGGTGAGAAATATACAGCAGAGAATAGCAGAGGGGATAAAAACCGGGGTTTTTTTCTGAATATATTTGATAAATAAGTTTCTTTTAAAAATCTGTCTATTTATGAGCATAAATGGAGAATTACACAGTCATACTGGGAGAGGATGAGAGAGACCAATCCAGACTGAGCCAAAACACTTGCAGTAAAGAGAAAATTATGTTGCCACAGACAGTGGCATTTAGAAAATCTATCCAAGCATTTAGAAGACCTTTTTCAAAATTACAATGGCATTTTGAGGATCAAAAATTTGAAATAGAAATACATGTATATTCTGTAAGCCATCCTGCCAAGGGACTTTACTGACAAATCCTGCCTACCTGTGTTAGGTAATAGTGCCAGGAATTCATCCCTCATCTTTTGCAGCCATATACAGGAAAATAAAGTTAGTGCCTATCTACATAATCACAAAAGTGACAGAGTCTGTGTGGATGTGGGTTCTTAAAACATTAGATAAGAAAACACAGTTTAGGTAAAAGGCTTCAATGATGTTGCTCCAGAGAACCAGTATTGTGGGAACACCCCTGTAAAACACCTCATCCAAGACCTGAAGATAAATTCTTCTGGGACACCATTATGCCCCACAGCCCAGGCCCCTGTCCCTCAGCTGGGCAGGTAAACCCAGGCTTCCAAGCCATGTCTCAGCAGGCAGCAGCACAATCCCCACTGGCCCCAGATGTGCCAGGGAGCAGGGAGGTGACACAGGCATCCCTCAAAACAAATCCCATTTTACCTAAAACAGCCCTTGTGGCTGTGGAGGAGAGCTTCGTGTTTACCATCACTATGGTTTAGATGCCACCCATGTGATAAAAAAAATCCCAGTTCCTCTTTGGCTGTATCCAATTGAGCATATTATGTCAAAGAGGGAGAGTTGCTGGGGTTACAACTACAAAAATAGCCTGGTTGACATGGTTTGCTGAGTGGCTCAAACCTACCACTGCCTCCAGGCTCTCCCAGGGCTCCTGAAGAGGAAGGGAGGGTGTTTCCTGCAATGGGGATTGGTCAGACCCTGCCCCCACCTCCAGCCTGGGCCCCCAGAGACACTGTTTTGGGGTGATGAGTAAACTGGAGGGATGGAGAAACTCCTGCTCCTTGCCCTGTCCCCGGTGCAGCTCTGCAGGGCCACCCTGCCAGCTGGACACTGTATGGGCTGTACAAGTCCACCTGACCACAGACAGGATCAGTACCAACATGGGCCAGGAGCTCAGACTCTATAAACACCTGCTGGGCAAAAAGGAGAGGCCTAGGGCTGTTTGGAGGGGCATGGCCATGCCCTTCTTTGAGGTTTTTCTCTAGTGGTTTTCCTATGTTGTTGCACCCAAACCAGCCTTCTCAGCACCAGGGCAGATGGCCAGATAGACTGCTTTGGAGGCAGACCAGAGAGAGCAAAGCAGGTGCCACAAAATCTCATGAACAAGTTTTGTGTGATGAAGATTTTTTTAGGAGTAACTTCTTGGCAGCAGTACCAGTCTAAGTCATACACCCTATTCCTCCCACTCTGTGCTGCACCCTCACAAACATCTGTGCACCAAATCAAATCAAAGAACTGATGCAGTTAAAAATCCCCTATTTTTGTGACTTTTTGCTAGATTGTATGTAGTGGATTCCTTTCCCAGTCCATGTCACTGCATGGCTACACAAACACAGTGGTTGGCAGATGACTGGGATGAGAAATCCTGTGTGAGTCAAACTGTCACCAAGCCCTGAGTGCACGGGACTCAGGGACAGCCCTGAGCACGACACATCAGCAGCCACCCCTCCCCGGGACCAGGGAGGTGACAGCCCTGCAAGGACAGGGGAGAAAGCCTCTGCACTGGGCACGGCAGAGCTTTAAACCTGGAGCTTTGGTTGAGTCAGGAAGAAACAAGGTGAAACCAGCACAACAGATCCCAAAGATCCCAAAGGAAACAGCCCGGGATTTCTGAGACAGCCAGGCAAGAGGGAGTTGATGTGTAAGAGAAACCACTGCAGGACCCTACTGAGCAAATCTCTTATTCTGGTATGTGTTGAGATAAGTGGGAAGATTATATAAGCAAAAAGGAAAGTGGCACAGCAATTTATTCATATATACTTCTTCACATTGACAGTGTGAATTTTAACTAACTCAAAATTAATTTAATTTTCAAAACAACTTTTAGGGAGTAAAATTGCAAAGTTGACTGGTCCACAACCAGATACAATGCAATGTGAAATTCCAGTTTCGTGTATTACGTGGCATTCAACATTATATTATTCTTTAAAGCCCACAAGCTTTATAAGACACTCCAAAAAAAGAATTTTAGGCACTATCAGCCCAGCCTAGAAAAATACTGTATTCAAACATCAAGTGATTTTTATGCTGAAAGCTCAGAGACCAAAAACACCAGCCTGCCAAGATCAGAACAATACTGCTATCAAAGACAAAAATCTCATACCAGACTATTTCCCCAGAGCAACCTGCACTAACCAGGAAAGTCTGTTTTGCTCCCTCAGTTTCACCAGAAACAACTTCAGTCAGTACAATCTGAGGAGGAGAATTCCATGTGAAAACCTAGGCAAGTGGCAATGAGAATCTCACCAAGAAATACCTTTATGTGTCCTCAAAACATACTGTACTTATCAAAGCATAATAATCAGATGCAGATGTACACTTTTTTAAAAAATAACTACTAGGTTTCTTCCCTGTAATAGCCTTAGCTTCTAAACTAAGCTGCAGAGAAGCGGAGCAATAAGGATCATCCCTCAAAGGTACAGAAGTCAAATAAACCTGCCCTTCTGGAAAAAGGCTGGATGTGAGCAACTGCCGACATTGTCCCTCAGAAGCAACCGGCTGCCTCCAAAGTTCATCTTTAAAGAGGAAAATATGGTTGAAGTCAAGACTAAGCAAAAAGTCCCAGGCTCAGAGATATCAGAGCCATAAAACACAGTTAGCTGCCTGCATCTTGGGTGGGAACAGCCCGGCTGTGTCTCTGGAAGGATCAGGGGTTTCTCCTGCCTTAGTTTAAGAAATAGGGTAAGAAACTTTTTTTCTTTACAGTTACATTCAAAACAATGGGGATAAAATGACGGTTTTCTCTTGCTTTTGCTGGGGAACCTCGGGAAAGGAAAAGTTCCCACGCAGCATGTTCCCACCTGGCACAATTTCACCAGAAGTGCAGAGGAGCAGGGAGGAGAAGGGAAACCAGGCGCCAGCATCTCTCCCCGCAGCCGGCGAAATCACCAGGCCTGGGCAGGTGACAGCGAGAGGGTCCCCGGCCCCGGCAGGGCCCCTCGGGCTCCTCCGCACCCGAGCGCAGCGCAGCCCCCGCC
>VZTR01000740.1:256679-296205 GCA_013400775.1 Chaetops frenatus
CGAGCCACCGCGTCCCGGCGGCGCTCCCGCAGCTCCGGAGGGAGGGGCGGACCAGCGAGGCCTCACACCCCCATTCCCGAAGGCTCCTCCTCGGCTGCCGCCTCCGCAGCCACCTGTGCGCGGCCCGGGCGGGGCGGGGCCGGGCCGAGCCCCGGGTCCCTCCTCTGCCGGTGCCTGCGGGTCGGAGAGAGGCTCCGGCAGCGCGGCACGGCCGCGGAGGGGCCCGGCGGAGGGAGAGCCCGGCCCGGTGAAGCGGCGGCGCCGGCAGGTGCCGGGCCGAGGGCAGCGCGTCCCGGCGGGGCAGCGCTCACGGGCATGGACAAGCTGAACAAGCTGACGGTGCCGGCCGGGGAGAAGTTCAGGTAGGGGCTGGTTCGCTCCCGGTCTCCTCCGGGAACGGGGACGCGCCGCTTCCCGCAGCGGAGTGTGGGGGCACTGGGAGGCGCCGAGGCACGAGGAAGTTGGCAGAAGTTTTGGAGTAAAACGGAGTTATTGCCGGTGGCCAGGGGTAAACACGGGTCTGGAGTGGATAACAGGACACAGATTTCAAAGCAAAACGTTTGTCGGTTTCAGAGGAATATTTTCAAAGTGTCTGTTTTCAAAGCTGTAAGGAAATAGTGTGTGACTCATTATGATGTATGACTCTTATGCAAATTAGAAAATCTTAATTAATTGCTTAATGCTTTAATGTCCTATGAAGATGGCTTTTGCTGTTAAGTTCTGTAATATTTCCTAATCTTCGAAAGAACTGGTGGAATGGAGGGAACTGGAAACGGGAAATGTTCCTAAGTGAAGGCGAACAATGTTAAATACAGGGTTTGAGAGGAAAAAAGCAGAAGCTGGCCATTACTGAAGTATTTTTAGTGTGTCTCGATTGGTGTGCTGGTACAGTTGGCACCTTAAGACTCTTTCATCATGACTTTTTGATTTTCTGAATAGTTAAAATAGTTTGTTTCAGATTAAAGTAACATGGAATGTTTTTCTTCCCCTGAAATATAAGAATGAAATACTGAAAAATATTTTTTTCCTAAAATACCCCGTACTTAAGGACTCAATACTAATTTATGAACCCTTCTCCTGTCTCTCTCCTTCTCCCCAGAAACTTTCATGCAAACTGGAATAATGCCTTGTAGAGCTAATTTTGGTGGAATGCAGTTTCTTCTCTTCCCATACTGTTGAAATATTGTTGTGGGGGGTGTGTACTTGCAGACCTGCAGTGACACTTAAGCTCCTCAGCCAGGCACACCTAATGAAAGCCTAGCAGGCTTTCTAAGCATCCTAAGCCCAGGCAAGAACTCTGTGGAAGGCTCAATGGACAGGGGGAAGAACACAGGGAATTTTCTCATTGTCTGCAATGTACCACCTTAAGTAGTCTAAACTGGTTTAAATGGTGTCAGAGCTCAGTGTTGTTCTAAACTAGCTATCTTTAAAGAACAAGTTGAGAAACAAGATGGAAAGCTTGATTCTATCCATTACTGATACATAAAAAAATAAAGTGCACACCCTCTGCTATCATAAAATTATAGCTGGGATTCATTTTCTGCACTTTTGCAAACAATTAAAGCAGGATTACCTTCAAGTATCAAAAGTGGGTCTGTATGTGAGGATTATAATGGCCCACAACTTTTTGGTGAACTGATTCAAAAGCCCTAAACCTGAAAGGCACCACCACACCTCTGCTGCATCTTCACATAGATGACATTCTCCCTCTTGTCTGTGGTTTTGATATTGTTGTAAAATAGGGAAGAGAAAAAAGTAGCTCTGCTTTCCTGTATTAACCTGAAGTATTACAAGTTACTTTTTCTCTACTCCTCGTGGCCAGTTGAGCCTAGCTGTGCAGGGAATGCAGGAGCACACGTTTCTCAAGCGTGTGAGCGTTCTCACCACACACAGTGGACACACGTGCATGCTTCGATTTGAGCATGTTGAAATACTCCTTATAAACCTAGATATTTGGCTACAAAATCTTACTAAGGTATCAGAATTTTAAAACCTTAAGGCAGAACTTTTCATGAGTAGATAGTCATAGGATGAATTGAAGAGAGATCTGCAAATACAGGAAGAGATCAGCAAAACATGGTGGCAGCCTTTTCCTCCTTCTTTGAAACAGCTGGATACCACCTTGTACTCTGTGACCTGTTGACAGTGCAGCTGACTTTCTAATACCACATCTGTCTGCATGGAACACACAGAGGTGGTTCAGAGTTTGTAGTGAATGTTACGTGATCTAAATGCTTATGTCAGAAACATACTTTTCCTCACATGCTATGATGCAATGCCAGGAAATGTTCCTGCCAAACATAGTTTCAATTGAAGTGATTATAGTTTGCGTTTTTAAAGACAGCTTTCTTAAAATTTCTGCTTTGTAGCAGCAAAAGTTTAAAAAGCACTACTGTTGAGTCAGTGTCTGAGAGAGGATCTTTTTTCAGGTTTACACTTAAAAAAATCAAACTAAATATTATGTGGCTTTGCTAAGCTCAACTCTTCTCCATGGGTATAGTTGAGCCTACCAGATCCAGCTTTTTGTTGCATTAGCAAATCTTACATCAGATCTGAATTTTTAACATGTTCCATTTGTTAAATTTATTGCAACAATGAGAACTGTAAGTCTTCTTCTACACCTGTCTGCCTAACATGTTGTGGTATGTACATTGTTTGCAGTTAAGCCACTCAACTAACTTCAGTAACAGTTGGACAGGAATGCTGGAACTTCATGGAATTCCAGTATTAATTTTTATGCAGTGTTTCTTATAAGGCATGCACAGTATTACACAAATATTCCCTTGGAGTACATTGTGGGTTCCTTATAGTCAGGACAAATTAATTCAAAGACTTGGTTATTTATTGTGAGAGAAACTAATCTGTGGTGCATACAAGTAATTTGGTAGTTTGAATTGTTTCCCAAAGAGTGGAGTGAATACATGAGCAATAGCCATGCTGCCATGGCAAGCTCTAGCGTGCCTGGATTTCAGACTCAACTTCAGGGAAAAAAAATTATGCTGCAAACATACAGAAATAGATGTACTCATGATCAGGGACAGTAGGAAGCATGGGTAATGGGAAGTTAGCAGCTCAAAAGAAAAATCTTCACTGACCTTGCAGACTCTTTTATGGTTTAAGTTCCCTAGACTATAAGCCTATGATTCCTGATATTTAAATAATTTCTAGCTACTATATGTGACTGTGTCCCAGCATCTCTTCAGACCTTCTGCATTTTTTTATTATGACCACAAACCTTAATGATGACCCTCTAGCCATAGCTGGCTTCAGCTGTGTAGCACAAAATTCTTTTCAAAGGCATCATCACCACTGCAGTGATGGGCAAATCGTGGTACAAACCAAAGTGTGCCACGTGCTTTCACTTGCCTAAGGTTGTGCAGGCAGCAAATTCCAGATTGCAAACAGCCTTTTCCAAGAGCACAGTTTCACGTTAATTTCAGATGGCTTCATTAATTTGCAGCACTCGGTCTCTGCCTCCAGCAAAAACAAAGGCTTAAAATCACTATATCCAAGCATGATGCCCATTTAAAAGGAAGTGGAAATAAACACGCAATTTACTTTTCTCAGGTTGAACAAGTGTATCTGGGTTTTTTTGCAGGATTTTGTATTAGTCCCTCTTGCTAAACAGAAGGGGTTTAAGTTTTAATTCTATGAAAATTAAGAGGGGTTTCCTTAAGGCCTGAATGTCTGTTGTCTGTCAAACTTGGAGGTGTTTATGGTCTTCACTAATTTTCTACTGATAGCTTGGCTGTAACTGCTAGGCCTTTTCTTTAACAGGATCTTCTGACACTGTTTCTTCCTGAAAGTATATAGCAGAAAATTAATTAATTTGGGATTGAAATGATATTTAGCTATGAACTGGCACCTCCTATGTCTAGGATGCTTTACCATAGTGAACATTTACTTTTGAAGAAAATTATTGGGGAATATCTGAATATTAGTTTTGCACTGTAAGAAAATATTTTATTATAGGAGTTCCACTAATTCCTCATAGCAGTACCAAACAGAAACTTAATCTGTTTTTTCAAAGCAAATTTTAGCTTCGTTTATTGCCTCAATGAACTTGAACAGGACAAAAGAACAAATATAAACTCAAACCAGAAATAAACTGGCATTTCAAAGTAACCTAGAGAATGTTCCCCATGACAGAATTGGGCATCAAAGCCCACATCCAACTTCAACATCTCAACCTCTTATTAATTACATAGAGTCCAGAGGAAAGGCTATGCAAATGATAGAATCAGTCAGTGGTTTGGGTTGAAAGGGACCATCCTGTTCCCATCCCTTTGCCAGGGGCAGGAAAACCTTCACTGGATTAAGTTGCTCAAAGCCCCATCCAGCCTGGCCTTGAACACTTCCGGGGATGGGACAGCCACAAGTTCTCAAGCCAACCTGTTCCAGTGCCTCACCACCTTCACAGTAAAGAATTTCTTCCTAAACCCAAACGACTCTGTTTGATTCCATTCTCACCTGTCCTGTTACTACATACCCTTGTAATCAGCTCCTCTCCAGCTTTCTTGTAGACTCCCTTCAGGTACTAAAAGGCTGCAGTAAGATCACCCCAGAGCTTTGGCTTTTCCAGGTTGAACAATCCCCAATTCTCTCAGCCTCACTTCTGCTCTTCTACCTGCTCTGGTGTTCTCCTCTTTCTAGCAAAAGTCTAACCTGCCCTAAGGACATAACAGCTGTGAAGGTCTCCTGGAACATCACCCACTGCCACCCACAGGCACCTCCTGTCTCAGCTTCCAGTGTCTCCTGACAACTTTCCACTGTGCAGTATCACTCTGTGGTGACAGCAGCTGCTGTGGTACACCCATGTTTTAGCCCACCAAAATGTAGGCTGAACATAAGGTCACATGAAATCACAGTTCAGTGATTTGCAGTCTTTAAAGTTGAATTTCACAGGCACAGGGAAAGGAGGTCAATGGCTACATTTGCTGTGCTGATAAGCACAAACAAAAGCTTTTTCTGTAGGATTGTTAGTCCTGTTTGCCATACAAAGCACAGGATTTTGATTAAAAGATCAGGTTTTATAATCTCTATTTCCTCTAGTTTTCTGTCAGCTTAAACAGTTCACGAAGCCCTGTCATCTCTGGACTTTGGAATGAGATAGGAAATGCAAACTTCCCCAAATACCAGTGAAGAAATCCATTCTTTCACTCAGTGTGACTTCTCCAGTCAAATCCTCTTGCTTCTCCCACTGACCTTGCTTCAGCACAGCATAGCCTCTGTCCCACCTATATTTAGCCTTCTTTATTCCCTTCTCTCTGCACAACCACTTCATTCTACCAAACCCTTTAAAGCTTCTTTTCTTCTTTCCAGCTATGTCATCCTAGCTGAACTAATCTCCAGGTTAAAAACCAATCAACCAAAAATACCAAACTTGAAACATGCTAATTTTTACATGACCAAAAAAAAAAAACCACCCAGAAAGCAAAACCAAACAAACAAAAAAACCACAACAGCACCACCCCACCCACAAACTGAAGGGAGAAAAAAACCCCAAACTAAATCACCAAATAGGATTTATTCTACAGATAATTTCCGCCTATAATGCTGTTTATAGAAAAGTATGTTTAAGTGTGACTGTGATCTACATGTGTTTTAAACAAGAATATGGCAATGTGGACAAAACGATACAGTATAATTTTGAAACTATCAAGAGAGGCCCTGCTTTAATCTCTGCAGGTAAAGAGCAGTGTAAGAGTGTAATCTGTTCACAAGATCAGCTATGCTTATATAGTACCTATAGCTTCATTCAGTTTGTGCTGGCAAAATTGTTCAGTCATTGGCACAACTTATTCTACCACTGCTTCATGTGCACTCTGTTCCAAATAAAATAAGGCCTTGTAGTGACATTGTAGCTATGCCAGAATAACTGTCCAGAGTAGGAGCATTTGTCAACCATAGCAATCACAAATGACACTGTCCTTGGCCTGCAACTGTCAGTTGTTCAGCAAAAGTGGGTAATTTAGATTTGATCTAATGACCTGGGTTTTCAGGGTTTTTTTAAGTAAAATAATAAATTATCAATAGCCAAGCAAATAACTCAATAAATTAATTTTCATGGGCATGGGGAAAAAAAACAGCATTCCAGCAAACTTGGCAAAACCATTACAAACCCCATACAGCTGTATAGAGTGCTAGATATTAAATCATAATATGATATTGTGGGTAGCCAGTGATATGTTGATTCCAGAACAAAACAGTTTTGTGTTTTACAGAATCATTCAAAACCTACATACTGCACAGGACATTAAAATGTGATAGATGCTTTGCTTTTGGAAGGCAAGTATGACAATCACGAATCATTGTAAAAAAGCTCCACTGGAAAACCATATTAGTTTATATGCTCAGCAGACGAGAGAATTGAAAAATTGATGGAAAACAGTGACTAAAAGGGACAGTGTTTTCCCATTTGGCTCTAGGGCATCATCTTAGATTTTTGGTAAATTGTAAAAGGGCTGTTCATACTATGTAAATAGGTTTGGTTTGTGCCAGCCATAATAAATTACTCAGGAGTAAGAGAAGCTTGAAAATTCTGTTAGCATCTTTATCCTAATCTGTTAATATATACATGTTTAACAAGTTCATTTTCCAGACATCAGAAAAGCCAGATGTGCATTGCTACAAATTTATGACCTCACCATAAATTACTACACAGTAAATACTTTAGAAAGAATTGAAATAATGAATCTTGAAACAATAATATGAAAAACATGAGTATATGTTTTTCAAGCTTAATTTGAGGGGAAACAGGGTGAAGTAGGCTATTACTACAAGAGTAATGTGTGGCTAAATGTTTTCTTCCTATCTTAAAATATGGATGTTGTAGGCATCTCTGCAAGAAGTATGGAAGCAACAAAGTGCTACTGAAGCTGTAGCTGCATGGGCAGTTTAATTTGGCATAAGTCTGAGTTCTGCCAGAAGAGCAGATCCCTTTCTTCCACCTTCCCAACGCCCCTGCTTGCCCTGCCCCTCTCTGCCCCCTGAGTGCCACGACCACTTGATGAAGCTGGATCTGATCCTGCTGATACCTAAATTGACAAAAGAAAAAAGAAGTTAGTTTCCCAGCTGGAAGTCCCATGATTCATCATAGCTGGGGAAGCACCAAGGGCAGAGAAGAGCAGAATTTCCCCTTTCTGTGGCAGCCCATGTGGGCTCCGTTCAAGTGTCACAGGAACCAGCTAGGGAATTTCTCCAGAGTTTTAACAAAATTTGATTGGCTTCAGAACAAAACAAATGAAACAGATCCACGAGTAGCCTCCCTTAGGTTCCTGTCAGTGCCACCCCACATCTCTGATGGGTATAATGCTTCTGTAGCTTGAGCAAGAACACTTTCAGCCCAAGTACAGCAGTGTTTGTCAGTGGTAATATTCTGGGTCCATACCAGATCTTGTCTTTATTAATTTCCCTGCAATGTCTTTCTGCTTCCTCTTCTTGTTGAAATATAAAAGCCACTTTTTAAAATTTCTGCTCTTGCTCTCCTTCAGTGACCAAGGCTGTAGGGTACTAATCCTTCAGGGAGGTACAGCACTCAGTTAGTTTTAACTGGAACTGCATTTTAGAGTAGCCCAATGTGTTGAGTTTCCTCCTGCTGCTTGAAAACCTTCCAGAAAAGTGGAGCAAATCTTGTGAATGAATGTGGCTTCTGTGTGTGGTGTTGGTTGGTTTGGGGGTTTTTTGTTTTATAATGCATTAACTTATATCCAGAGAGCTGGTGCAAGAAAGAGATCAGTTAAGCAAAAAAAGGCTCAAAACAGAGCAGGTCAGTTATGGAACAGAAAACATACTTCACCCTTTTATGTCAAGAAGTGGCATGTAATACTCACTTACAAATCAAAATACCTAATTATTTTCTTTATTCCTTACAGTATCACTGTTATTACAGTTGAGATAAAGGGGAGAGTAATCTGCATAAGAGGGGAAGTTTGGAAACCTTGGACTGTTTGTTTGTTTCCCGGAAAATTCAAATGCTTAGCATTGGAAACCTAGAATGGGTTCTTTCAATATGCAGAACTCCCAGTCACTCCGAAGTACTTACACTGTTTACTTTCATGTTAGGCATGATTTCTGTCAAGGATGTATTATCTCTTTACATGCTACATTTTTTATTTACTCAGTGAATATTAGTACTTGGCAGTACAAGGAGGACTGACAGCTTTTTTGTCAAGATTACATAGAGGGCATATGAAGATGAAAAATATAATCAATATTTAGCCTTTCTGTGCTTCTGTGTGTACCACGTAAACACACACCTGCTCTAACTATGGGGTTTGCCTTTAGGCAAAATAGTGAATGATTCAAAAGTGAGCAGAATAGGATGTTTTTGAAAATCAACACTCTTGTCAAAATGACTATAAACTATTGTCATTTTCCCTTGTGCATCTCCCAGGCCCAGGTGAAAACAATTGCTTGTTCCTTCTTCCTCTCAGATTGGTACTGTAATTGACTTCTCCCGATAAGCAAACCTCTTTGAACTTTTCTTCACAGCTTTGAGATAGCTTTACAGATAAAGATCAAAGGCTCAGTGTCTTGAATGGATGGTTTGGTGCCACAGGTTACCACCTCCACCTCCAAACTTCCTCTTCTCCCACCATGAAAGCCATTGCAGGGGGTGGATGAGGGGCTGTAAGGCCCTACCTTGGACCAGTAGCTACTGAAGCAGTTTATCTGAGTGCACCTCAAGGATTCAGCTGTCTCTCTCACATGTTTTTATGCATTTTACACATATACACATAGTTGGAGCCATTGAAAGCTCCAACACTGACCCAGGTGGCTGTTTCCACCTGGAATTTCCTTGCAAAGGGCTCCCATTCTTGCTGTTCCAGGTAGCCTGTGATATAAGGGTGTGTGCACGTGGAAGTCTGAAGCACCTGAAGGAGGTCTAATGAGCAATTAGATGCTTTCTGTATTTTGTATTTCCTTTTGCTTTCTACTGTGGAATGAGAAGGGAAGTGGAAGGGGGTAGAGTTGTTTTATAACATTTGATTGCATTGTCTTTGAGGCACAAAACTGACAAGCAGTAGGAAAATACATCTTAGGAAGACACCTAGTTGACCAAAATCCATGTTCTTCCACAAAGACCATGTCAGGAGCATTGTTTTGATGGAAGCCTGGCATAGGAAAGGTGGTCCTTTTCTAGTTTGTTAATTCAGTTTGAGAAGATATTTCAACATAAGAGCTTCATGCTTTTCACAATCACAAGTGGTACTTTTACAAATCCCCTTCTAGGTAAGCAGGTTCCCCCCCACCCAGAAGGTAGCAGGAGTCTTCCCCTTTGTCCAGAAACAATGACTTTCTTTTTTACTTTGGTCACCTGCATAGCTGTTTATAAAACGGAAGGATAATAGAAACACAAAACAAAGACCAGCTGAGGAGAAGGTGGTGGAATAATTGTGCTGTGAGAAGCCATAAAGGAGGGGTCTGGACATGCTGTTCTTTCTTTAGTTTCATATTTTAATGTGGGTTTTTTTAATTAACAGGGGCAGCCATAATTTTTAATTTTCTGCTCTTTGAGTTTTGGTTTTTATCTTCTAATAACTTAACTTTTATTCTCCGAATTTCATCATACTCTTCCTTGCTTTCTGTTTTTTGGTTATTTCCTGTACAACTTTATAGTTGAAGCAAGTGGATATTTTTGGAGATTTTTTGTTTTAAGGCTAAATTTGCACTTACTAAATCCCTAAATTCTAGGTTTCTAATGCCTACTATTTAAATTTGCCTGGAAAAGGACACAAACAAGCAAAAATTCTGAAAAACAACAATTTTTTTAAAATGTGATCTGCCTTTCTTAAGACAAAAGTGAGTGCTACACCTATCCACAGTTTTGCTTTAAGTGAATGGACGTAGTAATCTTCAGAAAATGTGACTTTCTAGGCACAGAACTACAGGTTGTCCTGTCAGTGAGAAACAGATGTACCCAAAAAGGTAGAAGACGTGCAATAGGCATGAAAATTGTCTGATTTAGTGTGTTTATTTTTAAAATAATTTTCATCATATTAAAAACAATTCATCAGTTAAAGACCTAACTGATGCAAGGAGGAGAAAGACTCTACAGGTCCCTTAATGTTGAATGTGTCAATATTGCTTGCAGAGCTGCCCTAGCAAACCTGTCAATACATCATGTTCAAAATTCTGCTCTTCTTTAACTAAAGAAACTGGTTTGTGGGTACAGATGGGAATTTCTCAAGAGGCGAAACAGATAATTCAGACAGTTCTGTAAACACCAGAAATTTAAGAAAGTATAATTCTCATCCCCCAGATAAACAGAAATAGGTATGCTTGTAATATAGAAAATTTCCTGTAAATAATTTTAAATTAGTTTTTGTTTTGCTACCACTCCGCAGTGATGCTGCAGTCAGCCCTGTTTCCAAAAACATTAGCAGGACCCCTCTCAGCTACAAGTGCTCACAGCCTGGCACCTTGAAGCAATTGTGTCCCTCTGCCCTCTCCAGAGACCCTGCAGAATACTCCTGCAATGGGCTGTCCCTCCCCATGTGACACAGGCACAGATGAAACACTGACAGCCAGAGTCACTGGAGGTGCCAAATACTGGATTCACTGGGCACAGAGGGTGAGCTGAGCTGCTCATGCACAGGAGATCCCTCCCTGTTTCCAGGAGCAGGGACACGTCATGACCACAGAGAGCCACTGATGCTGGCTGCTCTGAGCCTTAATACACATATCTACAGAATATATATTGGTAAATGTCTTCAGAGATTTATAATACCCATAAATACAATTTCTCAAAAACTAGTCTAAATGATGGGAGAATTCCATAATACACAAATCTGTCTGAAATTAAGACAGACTTCTCTTTCTCAAGTCTGGGGACTCTGTAGCGCATCTCATTGAAGTTGAAAACTTGTAACACGCTTTATTCTTCTTCACTTTTCTCTTTAAAAATTATTTTACCTTTGGAAAGCTTTTGTAGGATAGTATGCAAAAGTGTATGCAAAAGAGCCAAAGGCTTCCAGGTGATGTTTGAAGGTGGGGATGTGTCACAGGCCAGGTCTACCCATCATTCTCACTTCATCATCACATATTCTTCATAAGCTGAGCTGTGACCAGATCAAAGAGAGGGTGGGTTTGTTTCATTTTATCTCGAGGCAGCTCTGCCAGTCCTTGAGTGCAGCAAAGTATTTTGTGACACAGCAAATCCTTCTTTCAGGATATATGGTATTTACAATGGTAAAACTTTCCACCTTCCTTCACATATGTATCCTAGTGATCCTTTTGTCAATAGATCTGATAATTCTGAATTACTGGAGTTTTTAGCAACAAAAATAGCAGCACCGGGCTAAAGTGTTTTGTTTTAGGTTTCTGTCTTTTTCTGTTATTCCCTCCAACACGTAGAATTTCTAATGTATTTGTAAGAAACCTAAAATTTCTAGAAGACCCTACAGCCAAGACTTCCAAACTTACTATCTGCAGAACTTTGAAAATCTTCTGTGTGCAGTGAGATCCTGATCAAAGGGCCCCATCCAGTCTATACCAGTTACAATTAAACTGGATCTCAAAATATCTATTGCTGAAATGTGTTTTCAAAGATTAGCAGTAACACAGATCGCACCTTTATCTGCAAGCCTGATTTTGCATAAAAAGATCCCAAGCAGGTTTAATGAAGAGGTGGAGCTTGTAGTTAAAGAAGCAACTTTAAGTTTTACCTCTTGATTATCTTTAATTATATGCAACAGAAAGTAAGAGAAGCATTACTCATTACTTTTATTTACTGTACTAGCTGATGGAGGTCCTTGAGTATTTCTAGTATCTGCTCATCCCAGGAGAACACTGGAGAATAAACATTAGTTGGTAATGAGGTCCTGACTCAGACGTGTTGTGAAGAAGGAGGGTTGTAGTTATGTACCTGACACAAGGGCTGCCTACACTGGGCCGTGCGAGCCCCCATTTCCTGGGTACTCTGGAACCAGGGCCTGCTGCTCTGGTAAGGTGCTCTCACAACAAACCTCTTTACTTGGAGTATAATCTCAAGTATTTGAGAGCCGTACAAGTATTTTAGTGCTAGTCAGACATGTAGATTCAGTCCAAAATTTTAGGTGTATCAATGCCCTTCTGTGTTTCACTTTCCTCATCGCTCTGGAATGGCCTTTGGGTGCCTCTTGAGTCCCTTAAGATTTGGAGAATCCTCTTGCCATAGACTCTTCTATCTGCCTCTCATCTTTTCTTCTGTCTCTCTAAGGTCACAAATCAGACAGGATAGCTCTTTGTAAAACTTTCCAGTTGTTGTCTTTCATATGGCCTGGCACCTCAAGAAATTTCAGCCTCCAGCTAACTGGACAGACTGGTTTTTGCAGCTCATTCAACTCCGTGGCTCAAAGGGGATTCCACTTGAACTAGGGGTCAGCTGTGCTTGATGACTTCCTACACTTCCCACTTAGTGCACTGGTTATCTGCATATTGTCACAGGCTTCAGACGAGTTAAATGCTCCAGGGGCAACAAACAAGTGTTCTAACAACTCCTATAGGAGCTACTTAATTTTAAAAACTGAAAAAATTCATACAAATTAGGCATATTAGGTACTCTCTAATTTAACAAAGTTGTAATTAGAAATCTAAATGCCTCCATAAAAAGAATAAGGAAGAAGAGACACAGATTTTTAAGAAATTTGACTATGCAAAAAAATGGGAATGTTTTGATTTCAGTTCATCTGCATGGAAAAAGTATCATACGAGCACAAGTGCATGTGATTTACTAATTTAAATGCACCCTTTTTTAATAGAAATATGCAAGAAAATGATCTTTTAAGCTATAGCCTTATTCAAGATTCATGGAACACCCATGGTGCTCTAATCAATTCACCTAAATATGATCAAATGAAAAGCAAACTAATTCTGGTATTTGTACTTATCAGTTATGTGGTGGATTTTATTTGCATGCATGTGTGAAGATTTTTTAGCAAGTAAATGACAATATATAATGAAACCAGTAATGTGAAAAAGCTCACTTTTTTTCGAAATAAAGTCATAACATTGTTAATGTGAAGACATATTAATGTCAGCAATGAGCAATAAGCAATATTCAGATAGAGATCTACAATTAGGTTTTTGTTGGTGATGGTGTTTGAGTCCTATCTCTGATAAACAACAAAAGAAATGTAACTGATGCTGACATCCATCCCTAATTGAACTCTGGCAAGCCTTTCTGAAAGAAACACAAACACTTACAGACAACCATTCTCCCCAAACTAGAACTAAACCATTTAGATCTCCTCTCATTCTTTTCATTCCTCATTACTTTTCATATATAGACACTGCCAGGTGCCAGCTGGGGCACAACATAGAAACAGCAAACTGCAGATGATGGCTATTTCTGATGTTTCAAGCAGAACCAGAAGCTGAATCCGTTAAGGAAAAAAACCCAACAAACACAGAAAAGCAGTTCTGAGCTTTTCACCTCAAATTTAATGTATCTGGTTAGTTTAGATAATAATCTAAACTACTCATAGTACATTGTTGTTGGAAATTTTGGAGCATTCTGCTGTAAACCTGTTTTTCGCAACTATAAGTAATTCATTTATTTATATTAGCAGGTAACACTATATCATTTTGCTGTAAACTAATAGTTTGAGTTTTCAGCTGGAGTTAAAGATATTCTTGTGAATTATTTATCCATTATTCTCATTATATTTGAGTGTCCCATGTACGGTCAGAAATTAAAGGGCATTCTCATTACAGCTATGCAGTGTTGTAAAGTTCTAGATAAATGTTAACATTGAAATATTCTAAACTATTAATTTAGGCAATGATTTATTTTTTCCTGATGCACTTACTCTTAAATTGATTTTTTCTACTGTACTTAATTTTATTAAGAAGAAGGATAACACAAACAATGCTAAAGAGCTCTTCAAAAGGGAAGAAAACTTCATGTGCAAGTGATTTAACAATTAAACTACTTATTGAAGATATATTAAGGATATTTTTCTTAATTTACATTAATGGCTGTTCAACCACTTGGTAATTTAATGCTGGCTTTGCTTAATATCTTACAGAAAGCTTCAAAAGATGGTGCATGACATCAAGAAAAATGAAAGTGGGATAATAAACAAGTTCAAAAAGTAAGTTTGCAATGCCAGTACCTAGTTTCATCAATGTGGGGAAGTTTGGATTATGAGCCTAGTGGTGTGTAGTACTTTAGCGATGGGACCATGTCATTCCATAGGGATGTACTTGAGTGCATGGAAAGAGCTTTGGTTCAGACTGTAGAATTAGTGTTAAGACTATCATAAAGGAGTTGCAGAACTGGAGTCCAATGATAGGTTGTGCTTGTAACCTTGAAAAAAAGAGTGTTTGTGCGAAGAGCCTTTTTTTTTAATGTTCTCTGGAAATGGTCATTGCTTGTTGTTTGTACATGTGCCTTTCTCCTCAGGCAACTGTTTAGGCTTCCTGCTGCAATTAAGTTGAATTTGAACTCCACCTTGAACCAACTGGTCAGACATCATACTTAAAATTCCCATAAAAATGCTAAGTCCTCCTGTGTTTCAGTCTCATGAAACAAAATCCACCATTACCTAGCACGCTTATTCCAGCAAGATGTGCTGAACAACATGCAAATTGGTGTCACATGCATGAAAGTATCATAAAATATTCGTGTGTATTTATACATAAAGAAATTCCAGTAATTCTGCATCCTTGTCAAATGAATACACTATTCACTGTTTCCAGTCAAACATCTATTTAAAGCAATTAGCTATTTAGCACACTTTTCTTAATGCAACAGCTCATTTGCATTGAAATTCCATTTGGATGTGATTTTCTCATTCTGATGTCTTTCTTTACATGGATCATTGGCAACAAAAGTATTAAGTACTTTAAGAAGTTAATTACTACACCATATCTGCAGCATTTCCATGACAGCCATATTAAATTCTAGAAATACAGCTCTTGTACATAAAAGACACATGGAAACATTATTTTAAATTGTTCTTAAGGAGGGAGGGGTCAGCTCAAGGGAAACAGCTAATTCTGGGTATATATGAAGCGATCAGTCAGCTATTGGCAGAAGCAGTAGGGCCCTGCCTGGTTTGGCTGTGCAAGAGCTCTGGAAAGCCAGGCTGGCTCAGCTCCTGCCTCTGCTGCCAGCCCAGGCAGGGCTGGGGTGTGTGGGGCAGCTGCTGGACCTGTCAGAGATGGGGGACACATTCCTAGAAGTAGCAGGGCTGCCTGACTCTCCTGTTCCCCAGGCAAGAGGAGTAAGCAGAAGTGTAAAAGGTCTTCCATCAAGACTGTGGCTCTCTGGTCTAGAGAGTAATCTCTGGGATGCAGGTGGGGAGGAATTCATCTACTGTCCATGTGTGTCTTAAAGGTCTGTGGAAAGCAGGCTGAACAGTCCTGGTAACAGGAAAGAAATTGACAGGTTGTTTCTTCATTGCTTAAAAGTTCCTATTTGTTCCCTATTCTGATTCAACATTTTCTGGCAGTAAAAATATTGGGCCACTGCAGGATGGCTGTCACCCGCCTGCCCTTAATCACACGTAAAACTGTTTACAGCCCTGAGTCCCAGCTGCTGTGCAGATCATGGTGTCAAGGAGGATTATGTACTCAGGTGTAGAGGCAATGAGTGGAGCGAGCACTGTATAAACAATGAGATCTGGGGGCATTTTTTTCATATTCACATCCTTGGTAATACAGAACAAGGAAGCAGAGAAGTCAGGTTTCATGATGTAGGGTGGTTGTCTCTGCTTGAAACACACTGTAAAGACATAGCACACACCTGTAAATCATAAGCTTTAAGCCTCTATGCTTTGTCAGTGTAATCCTGGCTCCAGGGAAGTTGGTGTTATAAATCACACTGCATGTACAGCAAAGTCGGGACTTCACCTAAGGTTTTGGGATGTGCTGACCTACTGTGTTGAATAAGAAAGAAGTAGTTCAATTTATTTTCCTTGTTGTAATATCCTTCACAGAGCCATCAGAAATCATGGACTTGTATTCACGTTTCTGACTGCACACTATCCAAATATGTCCATTTCATTAACATTTGCCATGTGACCTGAAAAATGGAACGAGGATGCTTTACCCAGCTTTTTAGTTGAATAAGTCTTAGCTTCAGATTTTGTAGTCCATTTTCTATACCATTTATAATTTAGGCAGTAACTTTAGGTAGAAAAATAGTGATGTCACTAAATGTCTCTTCAACCTACATGGCTGCAACTAAAAGACATTTGTGACCAAACCCTTGGCAGAGGGAAAACTGGTGTTTATGAACCAAACAATGAGAGAAAGTACTAAAATCAAGCTGTACCACACTTAGAAAAACAAAACAGGAAAAAGTATAATACCTAATTTTAACTGTTATTTTGAAGAAACATGAAAATATCTGTGTAGCTGAATAGCATGTGTTGAGTGTCAGGATTTTTATTACTATTAACTGCTATAGTATATTGTAAGAATATGTGTGAAAGAGTAGTAATAACACTTTCAACAAAAAATCCTTTCAGTCTAATTTTACCTTGTATAATTGCTGCATAATTCCAAATCTCTAACAAACTATTCCACTAGGTCATGAGAACACAGTTCAGGAAAAGTTTATCTGTTCTCTTCACACCTTTTGGACCTCTAAAAATGTTTCTGGCAAAGTTCAATTAATTTATTGTTTAATCACAAGTGTGATGATCTAGTGTACGTAAAGCTAGTACATACTGTAAGTATTCAACTCAGAAAATATATCAATATAATTTTTGTAAAAACTATTATATATTAAAATATAACTAACTGTATGTTAAAACAGTTGCTAAGAAGGGAGTGGACCTTGTGCAGACTTAACAATACAAAAAGCAAAGGACTTTTGGAAACAAAGAGTTTTCAGGCATATCTTAAATGATGGGGGAATGAGCAGAAACGCTAGTGGGGAAATGCACCTGTGGGAAAATTTAAGTGCTACATGTAAAAGTCTGCTAATATGTATGTTTGGTTATTTTTCTGGGTGTAGCCTGTAAAAACAAGTGTTGGTAGAGCAAAACACCCCAGACCTCTGCTGGAATTTTTTTTTAAATTCTTCACTTAATGCAGGAAAATAAAAATGTGCCACAAATTCAAAGTATGCAATTAATATTTGCAGCTCCTACAGGACCATATATGTTAGAAAAGTTAAGTACATGCCAAAATGTTTTGTTGGATCAAGCTGAACATATTATAGGGGAAAATCTTGGAATCTGTTGCTTTAAAATGGAATAATTTATTCTCCTAAGAGTTGTTCTGAATTTCTGTACCCTGCATCCTGTTCTTGTGTGAGAAGCATCTGTAAGCCATTATATGAAATGTGTCAAGTGCTACCTGGTTATTTGTTGAAGCTAAAATGTATGTACTAGGATTAAATGTATTTAAATATCCGCGCCGAGTTGGATGGCATTTGATTCTTCCAGTCCTTTCTCATTAACTTCAGGGAACAGGACAGAGTCAATTGCCATTCCGCAAGGGTCTGTGTGGGTGATGAGGTCAGAGTCTGCAATAGCTGGGTAACCACGCCTTGGCGTGGGGTGGTGTCTTTTGAGCTTGTGTTGTGGTTTGCACATTGGGTAAAGTTCTGGCTCCTGTAAAGTGAAGCTCCAAATAACTTCAAAAGAGCCTGGATTCCAATTCTGGCAGTCAGAAAATCATACCAGTACAGTGAAAATTACTTTTTAAGTGGATTTGAGTTTTAGAATAAATAACCTATTTGAAAAGATTCTAGCTAATAAAGATGTGGCTGTGAACTGTTTCAGCTCTGTGACAGAAACATTATTTCTTTTCTTCTATTGATATTCAGGTTCCAAAATGAACAAGTGGCCTTAATTTGCAAAACTGGGAAAGATACTTGGGATCGGTATGCTATTCCATGGCTGCACCATAGCATGATAGGTTGCTTAGACACAGACCTCTGTTCTGTGCTGCGTGTGCTTTCATCATAACGTATTTACATTTTCTGCCAGGGCCACTGCCAGGATTGACAGGGCCTGGTACCAAGTGTGGAAGATTTCTGTTTAGCAGCTTAGAAATGTGTGATGTTGCTTAAGCCATGTACTTTATACCATGACCCAGACAGCCTCTTACTGTTGCCTTAGTTCCACTATTTTCCAAGTCTCCACCATTTCTGAACGACCCACAGTGCACATGTTGCAAAACACATCAAGAGATCTTGGTCTCCCCTCCCCAAGAAAAGAGATGAGCCCTGGCAGTGGTCCTGAGATTTTCTTTCTAACATGGCTGTGCTAACCTGGACACAACCAGAGCAAGGCTTTTGAGAATGCTTTTTAATTTACTGTTCATACACAAGTTATATTATGCTGCAAGAAGTTAAAACCTCTGAGGAGGCAGCTATTCATCATGAATGTTGTTAGAGTAGTAACATTGCAAAAACAATCTTCCTGGTTTGGTTTTTGTCTGGTTGTTTGGGCTTTTTTGAATTTTAGCAATGCCTGCATTATTTATTCATCGATTCATGCATGTGCATGAAGTGTTTTTGGTGACTATCTGAACAACAGAATTACATTAATTCAACTCAGAAGTAGCCAAAGCATTTTGTCAAAACAGACAGGAAAATTTCTAAGTTGATATGGTAGTGCCAGCATACCACAACCCTGAATAAAAGTGGTACCTGAACAAGGATACCTAGGCAGCAAGCTCAGGACCTAATTATTGAGTGTCAAATTCTTGTGGTAAAGCAACATTTTTAAACACTACTGCTCAGNAAAAAAAAAAAAAAAAAAAAAAAAAAAAAAAAAAAAAAAAAACCACCATTTTCAATTCCTTGAGGATTTTTAAAACTTATTTGCTTATTTTTGCAAAGGAATTTGTTAGGGCCTGACTGAAGAATGAGTGAAGTCATCAGTTTAGTGGACAAAGCTTCAGGTCTATGGTGAGGTGTCATCAGTGCAACAGGGAACTGTCAGACAGTATTCAAAAGGCAAAGAATACTTTTAATGTCATTAATTATCTTAATGTTTTCTCTGGTTACAGGAAACAAAGGATTGTAGTTTTTTCCCTCTGCAGAAGCATCAGTCTGGCCTCTGATGATGCACTGTTCATCTTGACTTTAAACCCAAATTCTTCTCTTTCATTATAGGGTAGTGAAATAATTCAACTGACTGGAATTCAGTGCCTTCTTTGGACAGTTGCAAGTTAGTAAGGAGGAGCATACATAAATACATACACATATATATATATACACATATATACATATTACACATAGGTGTACTTCTGCTTGCTAGATATATATATGTGCACATACATATGAACCTACCTTATAGCCAAAAAGATTCTTTCAGTATTTCTACAAATTATCTTTTGATTCATTTGGTATTACAAATGCCATTGTAACAGTTTTTTACCAAAAAAGGTACATAACATAATGAAATAAAAAGTAGACTCTTACACTAAACCTGGTATACATTTAAACATTAATCATCAAAAAAAATTATAGTTCTAAAAATACAAATGGAGAATTCTACACCACTTTCTTATGCCATAGTCTTAATAAAGCCTCTGTGAACCTGAACAGATTTTCATCTTCCAATAGATCATCATTTTGCCCTGCCCTCTATCTTATCTGTTGCTGGAAATGAAGAGGACAGAGGGTGAGCAAGGAAGCTGTCCTTTCAACATATGTTCTTAGTGAAAAAAATATATTAAAATCTCAGATTTTAATAATTTATGAGTTTCTAGCTTTTCAAAGCATTCTTCTACAGCTATTTGCTAAGCACCTGTGATGGTAATCTGTATTTCTTTAGCTGCAGGTATCTTTTGTTATCAGCTTTTTAATGTATCTGGCTAATGCTCCCTTCTAGTGAATGTTACTTATGAGATCATAAATGTAATAATTATAATTTACAGGCTTAAAAAAAAGCCACCGCCAAGTCTGCCACAAAGGGATTATGCTTCAGGTAAGGCTGTATTAATGTAAATTTAAACTTCATGTCTGTGTTAATTTGCCATCTATGTGCCTAACAGTATTTCAGTTATACATTGCCTCATAATTTGTTTTTAATGAGAGAACTGGATACCATTATCGACAACTCTGAAGGTAGTTCACACCTCTGAAATGAAAGACAAGAAAAAAAATGATGAATTGTGCTGGCATGAAGAGTAGCAAGTAAGCACTCTTTCAAAATCAGTCTTAATCAGAGTTCTGGATCTCGGCTGCTGTAAAAATGGAGGAGAACCTGCATCCAGCCCCTCCTTGTAGAAACCATGAAAGTAAATACAGAAGAAATTGAACAAATGCATCGTTACAGATTCAAAATCTTAATGCTATTAATCTAATGATGCCATCATTAATTATCTTAAAGATAAACCTCTACTTGTTTATCATACAGCACTGCCCACAAAGTATAGTCTTCATGGCTATTTTTACAAGTTAACAGCTTGTTAAGAATAGAAGAAAGGAGGACAGAGTTTGGAAGTTATTAGGTAACTGTTCCCTGTTTAACATAAACACCTGTAATTAGTGTGCTGTCTTGGCACTTTAACCACTAAACAAGAAGGTACAGGGCCCAGAGATCAGCAGGAGTTCCATTATCTAGAAATTGTCACCTCTGCTTAAAAATGAGATGCATTAGCAGGACATTGTGGGAAAAGTGCATGCTCTGCTGTTCAGACCATATTTGTCATTTTCTGATGCTTTTCCAATAGCTCTGAAATAATTTGTCAGAAACAAGCAAGAAGGCATTTAATTACTATTCAGGCCGAACCAGATGTGTTGGTCAAAACTGTTTGGAAATTTGCTCACTATTTTTTAACTGAATATGATAAGTATAGATTGAAAAATCAATCTGAGATAGATTATATTCACTATTACATCTCCTTAAATAACTCTAATGTTTGATTTAGAACATGCAGACAATGAAGAGGAACAATGGTCAGATGATTTTGTAAGTACATATTTTGGGCTAGTAGAGGTTACTGTAGCAACAAGTTAGCACAAGAAATAATAGAAAAGTTTCTTTTTAAATAATCTAATTGTGGTTGAACTAAATACTATTGAAATGTTATTTGTTACATCAGCTTTATGTAGAAGTAGCCCCTGATTTTTAGCTACTTCAATTTTTTTACATTCAACTTAGAAGTACTTTCAGAAGCACAGTCAATGGTAGCCAGGAATGCTAAGGTTTTTGGATAAGTAAGCACATGGCATCAATTTGAGGAACTTCCTAAACTGAACACTAATTTCAGAAATCAGTAAGAGTTTTTATTTGGGGCAGGAGGAGTGGGAGGGGTGAGGAGAGGAAAGCTACTTCTTACTAAAAATGAAAACTTCTGCTAAGATTTTAAAAAACATGAGAATGAAACAATTCATGGCTGTCAGCCATGTAAAGTGATGGTGGAACTGTCAGCCTCAAGTGACCAGTTTCCTTCTGGAGTCAGATCTTGAGTGCCCTTTTAAAAGGAAAGGAGAGGAAGTGACAACACACATCAAGAGTCACAGCTGGGTATAGAAAAGAACAGTTCTGGGAAGGGAAACAATTGGTCCATAATTTGAAGACTGAACTCTTGAGATGAAAGGACTCCTTGGAGATAGCAAGAAGACAGGGAGGTCTTGGGAGGAGGCAGGAGTGCCCCTTTGCTAGAGGAGGCACTGAAAGAGAATATGATGTGTCCATTCAAGGGTACATTGTTGTAATTTTGTTATCATACTTGTGCAAGGATATTTTTGTTATACATTGCTATGAGATGAGAAATAGGAAGTTCTATCTTTCAGGACAGTGATTATGAAAATCCAGATGATCACTCTGACTCTGAGATGTATGTGGTCCCCAGTGAAGAAAATCCCGATGACAGCTATGAGCCACCACCAAGTGAGAAGGAGAAAAAGAAGATTCCCTCTGCATTCCCTATTTCTAGGGGTGAATATGCAGGTAGTTATGGAACAGTTAACTGTGTCACCTTGATAATTGTTCTTTGATCAGTACCAGAAGAGAAGTGGCCTCAAATGTATTAATCTGTCCTTTCCTCAAGAGTTTGCTTTAAATTCTGATACTCAGGTCTTAAGCATTCAGGGGTATGATTTTTTTTATTTCAGCATGAAACAGGTTAGTATTGCTAGTAGTGATGTTTATAATTTTAATATAATGTGTCCTAGAGACTTTGATAGACACCTGCTAATGACAAAATTCAAGCAAAGGTATGGGAGATACAATTAACTTGGGGCTCCAGATTAATCCACATACAGTGATGCAGGAATTCCTACTAAAGATGAGGCACATAAGACTAGACAAGTCCCTTCTTAATCTTCTCTGTTTCTCCAATAATTATTCCCAAAGCAGTAAAACAGTAACCCAAATATCCACTCCTTATTGTCCTTCAAAACTGGTACTAAGGATGATAAATATCCTGAAAAAAAGGACAGGATAGAGATTTTATTACATCAGTCAAGTATAAAGGGATTTTTTTCTTTTTGTTTTGATTCTTTGCAACCATGGACAGGTTGCATTGAAGTGAATGAAAGTTCGATTCAGTTAGATAGATGAAGATTTGAGACATGGAGAAAAGAAACATTAACATGATGCCTGCTTTCATTTTTGTATGATACTAGACTGTTACTGGTTGTAGAATATTCATCAAAGTGTTAAAATACCACATATGTACTCACAGAAGTTTATCAGCACTTGACATATGTGTTCTCTGAAAAGGGAAGGGCTTGTTCAATTGACACCTCAGAGAACCCAGCATAATTTATGTTCCAGTCCCACCCTGTGTTGTTTTTCTCACGTGTCTCATATGGCCTACACCACCCCACCACCGCTTTTCCCCAGGGAGTTTAACAGCTGTTCTCACCACAGTCAGCATCCAGGCACCCTCTGCAGCCTGATACAGAGGCTGCTACCCTGAGCAAAGAAACAGGACCTGTTTACACACAGGTCTCAACATCAGGTCCAGCTCTGCTCAGGTCTGCTGTTTGACCTGTGTTTTACCACAGTAAAGATTTGCATGGGCAGTAGGAGAAAGTGCAGAGGCTAATGAGTAATGTTGTTTTTTACCACGTTAAAAGACAATCGCACCAGTCACCAGCAGCTTCCTCCCATCAACAAACCTCTCCCAAGTACACCCAGTCCAGCCATGTCCAGACCGAAGAAACCATGTGTCCCACCCAAGCCATTGCCACCTCCTGCTGCAAAACCAAAAGTGCCACCAAAGCCTAAGGAGTGCAGTGATGATGAGGTAAGGTTTACAGATACACTTGTTTTAGATGTGGAAATGTCATAGCAATGCCATGCTCTGGTCTCTTTCTTAGCCTCTGTAGTACAAATCGTTTTGTACAAAAAGTGACCTGCAAGTACCATGCAATTCCTAGGGGATATATGCCTGCTTTGAGTATCCAGGAGGGTATTTAGACCATGGAATAGCTCCTGATCATCCATAACAAGCTGCAGGCAACAGGGAGAGAGTAACCTCAAAGGCAACTCCAAGACCAAAGGGAAGGGAGGACTTCCACCCACCAGGGGAATAATTTGGTAAAGGGTTTTCAATCTTTGGGATTCCCTTCCACATAGGATGCTAAATGTCTGAAATAGGAGTCACCGTGAAATGGCAACTGTTGTAAACTGCCAGGGCTTCCATCCCAAGTTTGTTGACGTGATGATTTGATGGAGGTTTAAATGATAGATTTTTTTTTTTCCTGCATTTCTCATAGGATAATTACATTGTGCCAGTGGACAATGATGATGATAACTATATTGAACCCACAGAAAGCAGCATGCCACTACCTTCAAGATGTGAGTTTTAGTCATTTAAGTTAATAATTGTTGGTCTGTCAGGAATATTAGTGAAAAAAAATGGGTCAAATTAATTTCTATTTGTAGGGTTCAAAGATGGAAGATGCAGGTATTAAAGAGATCACAGCCTGCAAAAAGGCAGTTGGCTCCTTTGGCTTATGACATGGCCAAGGAAAATTATTTTTAACTTCATTGAAAACCATGTTTAATTTCTGCCTCTCTCACCCAGCTATTTCAAAGTCCAGCCCTTGTACAACCAGGAGGCTTTTCATAGCATATGATCTGCCTTCTTATCCAAGGGAGCAATAGCATTAAAATTCTCTGTTTGCTGAAGTGTTTCAGGAAAAGAACAAGAATTTTTAGATATTTCAGTAGATGTAGACTTTGCTTTTGTTTTTATTTTTTTAATCTCACTATTTGAAGTATATTTAGCTAGAGAGTGAAACTACTACAGCCCAAAGGTGAAAAGTAAACAGAGAAGAACATGTAGTTCTGCTCTCTGACGTTGCTGACAGTATCAAACCTCTTCAGAAAGGCTGGAATACTGAATAATGTTTCTCTTTTAAAATGAGATCTGATTTCTGACTCAGTTGATTTATTCAAGGTCACACAAAACCTACCTTTTCGTGTCATTTGGACCTACTTAATGTTCATTCTTATTGTATAAATGTTACATTGTTAGTTTGTTAACAGATATGTGTGTATATATAAAAATATATGTGTATATATACACACGTCCACACCTATATATATATATATATATGTACATGAATAAAATATGTTTTTAGCACCTGTGAACCGATTTATGAAGACAACAAAGCCAGCCCCCCCTATTTCTCCAAAGCCTTCTCTTACTTCTGATATGCAAGGTATGTGGAGCTTGCATCACTTAGAATAAAATAATGTAAGACTGTGGAACATTAAATTATGCCTGATGTATTCATACCACTAGCCCTATGACATACTAAAGTAAAACAAAAATATGTTCCCCTTTAGCTTTTCTATGTTGTAGCAGTTGCTTTGTCTAGCTTGAATAGTAAATCCACTTAAAGCATGAATAAAACTAAAAGAAGTTATATGCCTCAAATTAATTTATTTTTAGTCTTTTGCTCTAGTGGAGGAACACAAATGGATCAATACAGCAAAAAGAATTATAGGACTCAGCATGTCAGTAATCCCATTTCACCATAAGAATCAAGACCCGATACTTTTACACCACTAGACTTAACCATACAGAAATTCTGTACAGGCTGATGTCTTGCATGGCCTTTTATAACAGTGTTCCCATTGAGGTTCTGTAAAGAGCAGTTCATTTGGAAAAAGACACAAAAGCAGAAGCAAATAAGAGGAATCATATTTGCTTTTGTAAGTGCAGATATTCTTGTTTAATCTCTCTCTGCCAACTTAGAGTTGTTTTGCAGCCTCACTATTTTAAGTAACTGCTTAGATGTAACCTTTACAGACATGACACAGTTCTTTAAAAAGCTTTACATATTCATTAGCAATGTATTTAGCTTTAAAGTCATAAACTACAAGTTGTAAACAAACATTTTTTTCTGAATTACTTAAGATTTTGTGAGTTATTTTCCAGACATTTTAAAATGCCCTTTTCTATCTCAGCCCTTCTGTAAATCAGTGTCGAGCAACGACCAGCTCCTGACACGTTACTGAAAAATAAAACGTCTCCCCCTGGTGGGAGCTGGGACACTTGGGCACAGTGAAGTTATGAAACCAGACCTGAAGTTTGCTGAAATGGGATTCTGTTTTCATTTAAAAAACTGGGCATAGATAAAGATGCTGGTGGATTTTGCTTTTAAGATCTGTGAATTACATATATACCTGTGGGTCAGAACTCAGAGAGTGATGTTGGCCATGCAAATGAGGCAGCTTGTATTTATGATTTCTTCCTCCCTGAGTCAAGAAAAGGCTAATTGCTAGTACAGGCGTGATAGTGCATTTTTTCCTAACTGACCCAGGTTTGCACAACACAAGCATTCATCTTGGCAGAGTGGGGAGGAGAGAGAAAGAAAAACAAAACAATAAAAAGGTTGTGGGATGGGAGGAAACTTGATTAATACAGTGACTGTATATCAGAATCCCTGGAACTTCACCTGAAGTTCCCACTAGAATTCAGGGGATGTTGCTACTCCAGGGTTTTGGTGGCAGATTCAAGTTTTAAGCAGATTCTCCAGGTTATTTTTCTGGACTCAGAAGTACAACTGATACCAATTCAGATCAGCTTTTATGGTAACATGCAGTATGTTTTTGCTACACTAAAGAATGCTTTTAATTTCTTCCTTCCCTGTCCTACAGAAGTCTACGAGGTTCCTGAAGAAGAGGTGAGGAGGCCTTTCTATAGTAGTCTCCCATTGCCCTCAGGCAGGGTACAAATGTGATTGTGAGAAAACATTACCAGTCTTTCAAAAGGGAAAACTGGGAACAAATCTTCCTGCATTTTTAAAGCTTTCTGACAATCTCTTTTCAGAAAAGCTGGCAAACCTTTTCAAAAGAGTAAATGGGAAGGGGAAAGTTTCCCAGTCCTCTCTGATAGTGATCCAATCTGTGAAGCAGCAGCCTAAGGGAATGTTTTACAGAAGCAGAACTGCAGCAGAGGAGCAATGACAGTTCTGACACAGTAATTTTTTTCCCATTTGCTAGTACTGACAAAACATATGGCCAAAGCAGATTTACTGATGTTGAGTTCTTGCCTCTCCCATCCTAATGCAGATTACCAGACTGAGCCCTAGTAGAAATCTATATCACAATGCAAAAATACTGTCTTGATGTGATAGCATAAATAGGATCATACAAATTTATTTTATGGAATCAAAAAGTGACCAAAAAATTCAGTGCATTTTCTCTTACAGGAAAAACCATCACCACCACCAGTAACCAGGTAACCCATTGCTGTGAATGTTAGTGCATTATTTAAAACTCTCAGAAAATATATTTTCTCATCTAGATACATGTATGATAATTTTTTCTCTAAAAGAAATACTGTAACAGAAGAAATACATAAAGTAAATCTCTCTTCAGATTATCTACACAAAGACTATCAGCCATTTCTATGCTAATTTCAATAGCCCAAATGTTACACATTTGAATTACAAAGAAATACTCTTAAAGGTACTTTTTAGAATTTTGAGGGGGTAGTGGAGAAGAGAAGTTTTCTTTGTATTCACTGCTGTTAAATGTTATTTTCCTTTCTTAATTCATGTTTCATTTCTAGGTTCACCAAGCCACTTATGTTTATGGCTGCTCAGAATACAGAGCACTCGCACATGCACAGCACAACCAGAGAGTCACCTAAGCAGGATACTTCCAGGTAAGTTAACAGCAGCTTAGATCAATAGGAAGTATTAGCAGAGAAAAGTTTTTCTTCTCTCTAATATGTACCCTTCAGACAAGGAACAATTGTCAGGACACTCAAATAGGTAGGGATGTTGGGACAAGGTGGGAACTGAAAGCTCTCATTGCTTTATGAACTTCTGTGTTCAAGCCAGTTTGCCAAACAGATAGTATTTTCTGAAATATCCCTTTAGGTATCCAGTGCAGGGATAAAATATCTCTGCAAGCCAGTTGAAGGTCCTATTAGTCATCTCTACACCCTCGCAAATTAGATGTTTTTGCAGTTGTACAAGATGGCTTGTAAAGAAACTGGGCTCAGTAAATCCATGATTTATATTCCAAGTCTCTGGAGGAAAAGGGGAAATTTATACTTGAGTATTCAGCTTACTTCACTCCTGTGTACCCAGAAGCATAGAAAGCTGCTTCATAACCCCTGCCTCCTCTCTAGGACATTATTTTACAAAACATTTTATGTGCCCCCAGAAGGAGGCAGCCACAGCACTGTGTGTGAGGGTGTTTGGGTGAGGTTCTGTGCACAGTCACAGGGGACCCCCGAGGTCCAGGACAGGAGCTCTTCTAGAGTAGTTTCACACCAAGGGCACAGCATCACCACAACTACTGTAGCTGTGCAGAGCTGAAATCAAATTCATTTACTGCAGACCTCCTTCCCTTTAGATCTCAAAAAGGCCATCTGAGCCAATTAAATAAATAAATCCTATTCATTGTAACTTATTGTGTGTATTTTTCAGAAATATTTTGCCTCTCCCTAGAAGTCGTCTTCATCCAAAAACAGTGAGTAATTAATGGGCCACTCTAAAAGAACACATTAAACTTAGTCCTGTGTTTTATATATAAATAGGTGGATTATCTATATAACAGAAACAGATGACCAAATGTCAGATTCATCTAATATTGTGATTTGTTGCTATTAATCTTTGGGACAAAAGAGCATTGGACATGTGTATTGATCCAAGAAAAAGTTCAAATGGTTTAAGTCCACAAAAATAATTTCTTGTACTAAAAAATACCAGTTGTGCTTCAGGAACCTTACTTTAAGTAGCAAAGGATGATTTTGCCTCATCTGAAGGACTTTTCCTTGAGTCTTATTCCTCTCATATGGTGAATGATTAATGCTTTCTGAAAATGGAAACCATCTAAAATGCCAGACTGGGTAGTCTGAGTAACCAGTATCAGTAGAAAATGCAGTCCTTGAAGGAATAATTACTAGCCTTAGGTCCTAAGGCTCTATTTCAGTCAGTCCTATTCTCCCTCTGCCCTTATCCACAGTCTGTCCCTTCCACTGTGCTGGGGTTTTTTTTTGAAGCAAACTATTTGGAAATTTGTCCAACTGCAGAAATGAGCAAACACAAATCATAAAAGATTCTTTCTTAGCCAGATTAACTCTATAACTTGATTTGCACCATAGCTCTAGTCATATTTGTTCCAGCATGAGGATCCAACTATCAAGAACAGAGCAACATAACTGTGTCAGCATCTGTGCCAAAAGCTACATGCTCAGACCCTGTCCCAACCCTATGCTCTGCATTGTCGCTAAGAAATAATCGGTCTACCGGTAACTATACAGAGAAATCAGACACCTAAAACTAGGAATTTGGGGCTATATCATAGGATTAGATGTTATGGTAACATAATGCAGGTGGTATATGAGCACCTTATAGTCTTATTTCAGTCTTTAAATTTCTCTACGTACCAAGCTGTTCATACATACAACAGTATGAGCATTTTAGTTTCCCTTGCACCTCATCACAAAGTTCTTCCCATTTTGATCTGTATTCTGTGGCATTCTGAACAATTCCTAAGCAGTGCCAAATTTGGGATTGCTCTTTTATGAAATAATCTGATTTCTCAGCTTTTCTTACCAATACAAGATAAGAAAAAAATCTTGCACCTGAAGGGAGAATGTTGGACAGAAATTCCACTATCTGATCAGCACTAAGAATACTCCTGCTTCAGAATAGACTTGAGTGCCATATTGCAGCTGAAAGCTCTCCATTAATGCATTTTCAGAGCTTATATCTTAGATGGATATCATCCTAGCTTTGCAGAGAATAAAAAGAGACTATCCTTTAGCTGGAGTCACACACTGAGTGAGTTACAGCTCCAAGAGGTCCCAGACAAACTCTCATCTGTACCATGGGTGTATTCAGCTCCTAGGTGCTTGCAGTTCAGCAGTTTGTCACAAGAGTCAGCCTAGGAAAGAGTTATCCAGTGCAGTCCAAATTTTGGGGTCTTTGCGTGTTTTTGTAAGTGACAGCCTTTAAAGTTTTAAACAAACACATGGTAATGAGCACGCTGTTTGTCCAATGCTCTGTTGTTCCTTTCCATCCAAGCCTACGGCACTTTGACAAAGCCCAGACAATTACTGAAGCATCTGTTAACTGCTCCCATTCAGTCTGCTGTCAGCACTAACCAGCACTGATCATGTGCACAGAACTGTAACCCTTGTTCCTCTAAAAGGCCTGAGCTGACTGGGAGAAAAATTTTGCCATGTCTCACTTCCCCAGCTGCTGGGTGATGGATTATACCTCTCCAGCCAGAGAAAGGATGCATTTGTCAAAAACATTAGTGAAAAGCCATTAGCTGGGTAGATGAAGACAGAAGAATTAATAACTGGTGTCTCTTTGAAAGATACTTATCAGATAGGAGCCATGATTCCCTAAAAGTCAAGAAATGGGAGCCAAAATTAAGCATCTCCAAAAGAAACCAGGAAATGAGGTGGATCGCTTCAATTCCAGCATGGTGACAAGAGAGTCTACTCAGTTTCCTCCATTCAGTGGAAGATGTGTTTTTAGAATATTCAAATCTGCTGCACAATATCTGTCTTCCAGGCCAGAAATTAAACATGAACCAAAAGGTCTCTGCAAAATTCACGCCAAATTTTCTCAATACTTACTACAAGCAATCTCAGTATTATTAGAAAGTTCAAAATTTGGTGGTTGCTTAAAATTTTTCAAATGACATAATGAAAGTATTCTGGATATTACATGCCTTTTGTATAAATATTTCTTTAAAAATTACTACAGATCTCAAAACCATATTCATTATTCATACAGTTCTCAATTAATAATCAAAGAATCATTAAGGCTGGGAAAGACCTCTAAGATCAAGCCCAACTGTTAATCCAGCATTGTGTTCACCACTAAACTGTGTCCGTAAGTGCCACATCTACATGGATTTTGAACACTTCCTAGGATGGTGATTCCACCACTTCCCTGGGTAGCCCTTTCCAATGCCGGACCACCCTTTCAGTGAAAAAAATTTTTCTAATATCTCTCCTGGTGCAGCATAAGGCCATTTCCTCTTGTCCTGTCACTTGTTACCTTAGAGAAAAGACCAATACCCTCCTTTCAGGTACGTGTAGAGAGCAATAAGGGCCCCCCTGAGCCTCCTTTTTCTCCAGGCTAAACACCCCCCACTCCTCATAGGACTTGTGCTTCAGTCCCTTCACCAGCATTATTGCCCTTCTCTGCTCCATCACCTCTATGTCCTTCTGGTAGTGAAGGGCTTGAAACTGAACACAGTAATTCCTTTTTTAATTCCTTCATATCAAGTCTAACCTATTTTTCCATTACAGGACCATGAAGCAAACAATAATGATGAAAGTAAGTATTCAGATCAAAACATGGCAATATGAGAGGGACTAATATGCTACCAGTTACCATAATACAGCATGCAGTGTAGTGTGTCAGTGTAATTCTATCTGTAACAGTCAGCAATAAGCAAGAAGTGTTACTGGGCTGTTCTCTTGTATAATCAGACTGAAAACATGTTAAGACAAAAAAATTAAACCAATGGATATCTTTTTACCTTAATTACATTAACACTGAAATGGCAATGAGGAAAATCCACTGCTCAGATACAGCTCAAATTATGTCGCTTGCATCTCTAGGTCAGAGATTCAGTAACACACAAGAATCCAGATTTCCCACTGGAGCAGCTCCATCTCCCTTACCAAGGGGCCTGTGAGTAAAAAATGATAAAAATACTCCTTTGATGGGGGTGGGTTTAATAGGTGTATTAGGAGCTAACTCCTCTCCTTGCCTATAGCAATTAGAATTCAGGAATAATATTTATTCCTGTTTGTGAAAGATACCCTGACAAGGTAAAGGAAAGCTGTTATTTTGTTATTTCTGGAGGAATACTGTTTGTCTGCCAGGTGGCCTTGCCCTTTACTGCCTGCCACTGATGGCAGATGCTGGCTGCCCTTGCCTGATTTAGTCCCACAGTACAGCACTAGCACATGCAAGCCTGGAAGTGCAGAAAGTTGTGGTTTTCATTAAAGTTCTGCCCTGCCCAAGTCATGTTAAGTATTGGACAGAGTTGAAGCTTCCCTGTGTAAGTACCTTTACTGAGTGCTCACATTGCATCTTATATCCTTATTCTTTTTTATTCTTGTTAGTTTCTAACTGCTACAGGTAACCAATGAATCCCATCTTAGACAGACATGTCCAGGGAAGCACTGAAACTGATGCTTAGTTGCTAAATGAATCCATGTATCTGCTAAGTAACCATATTCTTTATTTTGCTTTTTCCTCCATACTTCAGCAAGAAAACTTCTAATGCAGTAATTTCACCAGTAAGTTAACTTGTAATTGCATAATCAAACAAAAATTTTATTAGATTTCTAAGTTATTGTAAAACATGATTTTATAATGGGTTTGGGTAGAACATAATTCCAAAAAGACTAGGGGGAAAGAATTATAAAGACAGGAAATATTTGGGTGCTGTTACATGAATGAAGATCAGTGACCTTTCTGCTCAAGCAGAAAAATATTTTGATCAAAGCAACACTTGAATTCAGTGCTGTAGGATGTAACAATAAACACAGTGCATTAACTGAATAAATGAGAAATAAATGGGAACACAGGCAATTCAGAAGTATTCCCAGAATGTACAGGGCTGCCTGTGGGGAACATGAGTTCACGGCAAGTGATAGCTCAAGAAACATGAAGAATTTTACCACATTTTGTCTTGAGGTTTTTCAGTAAGTATTTTGTCATTAGAAAAATATCCCAAAACTTCCTGTGGCAGAAAGTAAGAGGACTGGTAGAAATTTTCAAATAAATTAATTTGAAAAATGCTTCAGAACTGGCAGTTCATTATCATTGTTTCAAAAAGAAAACAAGAAAAAATTAAAACTGGAAGAATTGGTTCCAGTTTTACTGTCAGCTAAGCTGACAGTTTAACTTCCAGTAAACAGAAATGTGTTCAGACATTTGTGTGCATAGCTCAATAAGAGTGAAAATCAAATTTTGATTTGCAAGTATTTGGGATAGACTCTTCATTTTTGGGCCTGAGATAAGAATGAACCGTCTAGATTTTACTTTTTCTCCATATATTTATGCCCATAAACTGGGAATCTTTCCAAATCTCCTTTGCAAAATCCCAAACTTAAAGGTCATACAACTAGAGGCTTTTCACAGAATGGCTGTGTCCCTGCCTTCTAATTCTTCCAGGATGTTGTCAATTCTAAACTATTTCACAAAAAGCATAAGTGATAAACATTTGCTGTACAAGTGGCATGCCAGTTAATACTTGCTTGTCCTTTTCTTTTACTGCAGAAACCGTGTTTACCTTCCAGAGAGACCTTAACTGCAAATGAAGGTAAATTATAGCCACTACTGTGAAGAAGTTGACATTTATCTGAATTTTTTTTTTTAACTAAAAACATGAAAAAAGCACCACCACATTCAGCTTATTGTAGGTTTTTGAGGGGTGTTTGGTTTTAGCAGTTTCAGACTGGATCTGGGCGGCCTTAGTTGCACTGAATATCATTGTTCTCTAAGAGCAGTGGCAGTGCTGAGGTTACTGGCAGGGTACTGTAGGACAGTCATGGACCAGCAGAGTGCCCATGCAGCCCTGTAAGAGGAGAAGGGAGGGACGGGTTCTCAACTCAGCCAGAGCCACCTCTCAGAGAGCTGACGCCTGGCAAGAGCCGGTCCCTGGCAGAGGCAGGAAATGAGTCTGAGTCTGTGTCTGTGTCTGTGTGGGGCGGCAGCTCCTCCAGGCAGGGCTCGGCAGGAGCTGCTGCCTCACTCCAGGCTGGGACTGCCCGGCCAGCCCAGCCCCTGCGGGCAGCCGCCCCCAGCGCCCTCCCCCCGTGTCTCCGAGTCTCACCGAGCCCTGCAGGCATCTACAGCACAGATATTTGCCTAGAATTAGTTAACAAAAAAAGCAGCGTGATGGCAGGCTGCCGTGGAAGGAAAAAAACCCCAGATTTATAGTAAAAGAAACCCTCCTTCACCCACTGGGACTCACTAATTCTGGGATAATATATTTCTGAAGAAATATTGACTCTACCATTTGTTTTCCCAAACTACAGAAAAACCTACAGCACCAGAACGACGGCGCAATTCCAACCAGGAGCTTCCACTTCCACCCCTTCCAAGTGGTGCCCAAAAGTAAGATCCCTTTCCATCTTCTTTTGAATATTTCAATGCACCAGCTGTGAGAGGCTCAAAGGGGAGCACTCTTTTCACTGTAGCCTTCCTGCTGCTTTTTCAGAGCTGAGATTCCTGAAGCCTCACTACCTCACAGTAGCAAGAAAATAAAACACGGCAAATGAATGCATACAAATACTATAAACCATCACCAGTATCATGAGGGGATATAATCTGTAATAACGTGATGGAGATTAAACCATATGTTTAAATTCCTACTAGTGGGATATAATTTTTTTTAAATACCTATATCAGACCCAGGTTTCTCAATGAACAAATGGGTGAGATGGAACACACTCTACTATTGCATGCTTCAAATACTCAATTTTCATATTATCAGGACTGGGTACATCCCCTCAGACCTTTGTTTAATCTCTTGACGTTTATTTCAGGCCTCTGCTCCAAAAGTCCTCAATTCTGCCAAGTAAGTATAATTCAGTTTTTGAATTAAAATGTAATTAACTTGTAATTTCAAATTAATATTTGAATTAAAAGTATTTCAAAATACCTTGCATATTAATCAATTTGGAATTAGTGTATCTGTAATGCATACAAAGAGGAGATCAAGTATCCAGGATCTTAGCTCAGCTCATAAAATTAAGGGAGTATGTCAGGGTTATTGATGGGAAATGAGTGCTTCATTTACATTTATGAATACTGGAAATTTCTAGTAAATGCAGTTTGGGTCATTTCCCATCATAATAAAGATTCCATCAATCTTCCTTGTCACAGAAGAATCCTAAATACGACATTTCTGGGCTGCTCCAGGCTTCTGTTGCCTAGAAGACAGATTATTATTGCATTCAATTTATTCTTTTTCTATAGAAGGAAAAAAAAGAAAAAGGTACTGTTATAATAGCAAATGCTAAAGCTCTTCTCTAAGTAGTGCTTTCCAAGATGGACTTTGTTTCAGTTCACAGTTAAAAACAAATTAGGTAATATGTATATATAAACCCTCTTTGTACAGAAGTGTAAATTAGATTTAACATTTTTCTAGGTGCTTGTTAGCAGACACTTGTCTGACCTTCCTGTAAGCCCTTTACTGTACATATTCAGTCTGAACATATCTTTCACAGTGTAAACAGATGGTGAGAATGGCTCATAGAAATCTACATTTGGTGTAGCTTAAACTTACATGCTTTTATTAGTGTATCTCTTTCCTGGAAACATTTGCTTGATGCATGTTGCAATTATATCTCCTGTGCTGAGGAAGCAGAGCATGGTTCACATTACTGCTCTTGACTGATGCACTCAAGTTTGTCTGCTCCTGTCACACACACAGTTGATGTGCTTCAGTTTGAAGCATAAATCCTTACTACTTCTGGAACTGTAACTATTCTTCAAGACCATCTGGTGCTAAATGATGCTCTGATTAGTAAACTTTTTTTAGCATCATCTTATTCTGTGCCAGGTCCAATAACAACTTTATAATACATACCACTGGTCCCATGATCACTAATGTCCCTTCAGCATAACCAGCCATCTCTTCTTTGTCTCCATACAAGCCTAGAGCTAACGTCTATCTTCATCATTAAAAGTACTTAGTTCCCATAGGGCACAGTATCAAATGCTCCACTGAAGTCCAGATTAAGTACAGTGCCACATTCCCTCTTTGTAGAACTCTGTTATTTATTGAAAGAGCTGTAACATTTTATCTGCTCGACTAAGATTCAGATTTTCTTTTGATAGTTGTAACTTTACATCCAAATCTTAACATTATTTCCTTCAAATTCTCTCCTAGGGCCTTGTGTTCTGTGGAATCAGACAAAAAGCCCTGTAGATGCTCAAGTCACTTTTTCCACTTTAGGTATAGCAATTATGTTTGGTATTCTTTAATCACTTGCTACCATCCTGACTTGAAAATTATGTAAAATAGGTGTTACCACCCCTGAATTTCATGTGCCTGTTTTTATAATTTCTCAGGTAAAGATTATGTGGGCCCATCAGTTCAATTGTACTAAAGTTATTTAGGCTCTGCTTCCAATTTGATCGTGGAAATTCCCATTTCTGTGCCAGAACTACTATTTGTTTAGTACCTAGATTATCTTTAAATAATAAAGTTCTTATTGCATGAAGCCCCATCTCTCTTTCCTTTTTTACACACAGCCAAGGCATCTTTCATTACTTATTTTAATATCCTTTTGTCAAGTCTAATTCACTAATCTGACTGACTGCTGGAAGTTCTTGCTTTATTCATACAATCTACTTTCAGCTGTAGGTCAGTCAAAATTTTACAGAAAAACTAAAATCCATAATATTGAATAGCTTTCTTCAGGTGATTATTAATTCATTGAGAGCTGGAACTGCTCCCTGCAATGTCTCCCCTCCACTTGGGATACAGCTTCCAGACAGTTGCACCTTTACCACAAAAGAAGTTCTAAATTTACTTCACACAGTTTTCTTTGAGCTCTTCATTCCAGTTGAGTTTCTTAATTCTGGTCATTGTATGGTCTTCTCTATAACATTCTTACTGCTTTTTAAACAATACCTAAATCAGAATTTTATTAGTGAAAACTTGACAATGCAGTCTGCAGAGCACCATATCCAGAAATAGGTGAATGTGAACAATCCTAGGAGCATTTGTTTCCCCCAATAAGTAAAACACACAGGAAAAAAAAGCCTCCCATAATAACAAAATAAGTATCACTCAACTTTCTACAATGATCTTCTCTAGTATATTGATTTGCATCCAGCTGTCTTCACAAGTACCTATAGCAGACACCCACACTCTTGGGCCAAATTCTGTTTTACCAGAAAGCAATTATCCATACTCATTTCTATCATATCATTACTATGCAACACTACTCAAACATTTCACTTCTGATTTCTTAAACACTTACATCTGTATTTCAGCCCTAGTAACTATTTTCAATTATGCTTTGTTATTCAAATTATAATTAAGCATCATGTTTTCTATTAATTCTGCTTCTCCATTTAGCTGCCTGGACTTCTTCCACATGCATACAAACAATTCAGGTAGTCTAAATTGGTGAAAAATTATCTCTGAAATCCATTCATTTCCCTGACTCCCTTACCTGTAAGACTGCTTCTCATACTGGACTGAACACTATTTGCAACATGTTCATTCATTTTCTTATCTATTGCTACATTCATTAATTTTGGTGGTGAAATAGGTTTTTTTCTGTATTCTAAGTCTAGTTCTGGTTAATAACCAAATTGTTATCTAAAGTGGTTGTCTCTTCATGAGCAAGGCTACCCTTTGGGCAGGCAAGTGTCCCCACACTTATATAGGCCCCACCCATTTCTAGTAGAAAGCTTTCCTGAGTGATAGCAAAGGTCAAGTGTTTCCAGATCTTCCAACGTCCTTGTAACAAATGAATTTCTTATATCACAACAAACATACTTTGAAAACTTAAAACATGTTATTCTTTCTCTTTTCTAGAAGTGCCAGAAGCTGCAAACCGTTCTTTGGGTGCTTCCTCTCCTAGCAGCGCTTCATCCATTTCGAGTTCTGCAGACCAGGTATAATATTAGCTAAATTCATATTACAGAAACCTCCTTATCCTTTATTTTAAAATAGTATTTCCACCCCTACCACCTTTCAAAAGAAAAATGGCACTCCTTTTGTGGAGGGCTTTTATGCCCCCTTTTGCAATGAGGCTTTTCTGTAGCACAAATAATCTGAATTTTAGATTTCAGTAAAATATACTCAAAACATATAGGAGAGGTTTAACAAACTGTAGAAAAATATGTAAATAGTATTATATCAAATCTTGGCACCCTACCAGTCACTTCAAACAAAACTTTAAAAAGCTTGAGTTTCATGTGTTCCTGACTGCCCAGTTCATACTTTCAACATCACTGAAACAAGGAAATCTGTGGTCATATACTGAAGTCTAGTCTTTGATATAAATGGCTATAAAGAGCTTTTAATGCCCTCCTTTTTTCTAACTTATTCTAAATTCTTATTCTCAATTCTTAATTCTAACAAATTGTGTACAGGAAGAAAAAGTACAGTAAGCAAATACAACAGTGCTGGGATGCCTCCCCCACGTGTTTTAGTCTCTCCCCAGTCCAAATCCTTTCTGTTCCTTTAAACAGATCTATTTTCATTACAGTTAATGCTGTCAGTTTTATGGCCAATTCTTTTTTTTTTTATGTGTTTTGTTGCAACATTAAGCTTTGAATGATCTAAGCAAATGCAAGGTTATTTTCATTTCAGTGCTATTCCCCTTACTCTCCTTTTGGATGAAGGGAGACTACAAAATGCAGAAAGCCATTCTTTTTAGCCTAGTAGTCACAAACAAGGTAAAAATTGTTCTGTTGAGTGTAAAACAAAGGCTCTATCATGCAAAGCCAGAACATTAAATGTTCTGAAGTCTGACATGATAAAGATAATAAACAGTGAAGAACCCAAACGATTTGAAGTCCTGGAAAACTTTCAACTGTATGTCATACTGGATATTTATTATAAAAATTACTTTCCAATAAGCAATCCAACAGACTCTAAATAAACAGCTTGTAGCAATTACATTTGCAATTTTTATGTAACAGCCGTGGCCAAAAACTGAGCTTAATAGAAGATCCATTTTGTTAAAAATAAAAAATTTAGCTGTTAGCGTTATTTTCCCAGCAATTATATGCAGTGGTATCATTTGCTGTAGCATCCTGCAGAATACAGGTGCTCACAGATGTCATTCATTCCCATGACATTCACTCTTTGCTTGGTTCCCATCCAAATTTTGGCAGCAGCTGTCTGCTTCTACATTATAGACTACAGACAGTGGTAGAACAAAGGTCTGGGGGCCATTGATTCCTTGTCTTGTTGAAGAAAGATTTGTTTACTGGACTCATTATCTACGTAGGCAAGTACCTTTCATACTTGCAATTCCTCTCACCCTTTCTTTTTCCAATGTGACTGGAGAAATACATGGAGAATTTTTGAAGGTACAATAGTATATTATGGCTTGAGCCAGTCTGAGAATTTAGTGCAATGCCCCCAAAATTGAGGCTCTGCTCTCTCCTCACTGTCAGCTCCCCTCCCAACTTCTCTGGTGTTCCTTTCTGATCCTGCAGTGGGTTGAGCCAAGTCATTAAACTGACAGAAAACCAGCTTGGCAGTCAAACACAAAATAAGGCAAAACAGAAAACTTTTTTTTTTTCTGCGAGATTAATAAAGTGAATTATCTCACCATGAGATCAGATGAGCAACAAAATGAGCACAAAGGAGAAGGCAAGACATTCCCTTTCTGGCAGCAATAAGCCAGCTAGACCAGCTCAGTTAAAATGTGCAACTTCACCTTTGATCTGTTTTGTGCAGAGGTGACAAAGCCTGTGTGAAAATTAATTTTATCATTAAGCTTGTTACTGTAAAGCTGGAGCAAAATTTATCCAGCCTTCATGCTGTCTAGGTGGAGGCAATCATGATTGTGTTCACAAATAGCATTAAGTCTATGGGAAACTTCATTCCCAAAGCTTAGACACCAACCAAATCCAAACACCTCATGACTAGCCCACAACTGAGCAGCATTTAAATTGTTAATGGTCTGTTAATTCCTCAACACTTATTCCTCTTTAAATTTTACTGGGATAGCTTCAGTCTTTAAAACTGTCCTACAGTTGAACTTGAGTGCTTTCCTCAGGGTACCTCTCTTTTGTCATTTATCAGCCTTCTATCACAAATTTGTTATCACTGTTTTGACACTCCAGTTTTTCTTTGCCCTACCTCTATCCAACTAAAACAGTGAACTCCTGGCAAAGACTTTTTTAAACTCTCTGTCTTCTGCATTTTATTTCTTCACAACTGTTATTATTTAGCAGTAACTCCCCTACAGGCCATATTCTTTATTATTATCATTATTATTTTACAGGTGAAACACTGTTCCTCTCTTTTTAGGATGCTGGTGTTCACAGTAAAGCATGGTATGCGTCTTCCTGTGATAGGAAAATGGCAGAAGATGCATTGTACCGATCAAACAAGGTAGGTCACTTTTCAAAATGTCTATTTCATGGGAAAAAAACAGCAAACCTTCAAAATTTAAAAAAAAA